>NMRB01001261.1:163701-178448 GCA_002633025.1 Notospermus geniculatus
AATTAAGGCAAGTGTGAATTCCTATACAAAACATGGCTTGTGTAATTAAGAAAGCCGACGGATGGCTACAGAAGACAAAAGAGGCATTGTAGGCCTAAGCTAAAGCCTGCACACTCTAAACAAATTGATATGAAAACATATGAATGTGGGAAAGATTAAGAAAATGGAGACTGCAAATTACAGAAATGATGGAAAGAATAGGAAAAGAATAGGAAGGGGTAAGGGAAAACAAGGGAAAAATAAGCCTACACCAAAAAAATGGAGAACCGTACCCTCACGCAGCTCCAGAAAAAATATTAATAAAGGACCTAAGGGAGGGAGGGAACGGGGCCTATGCTGAGGGGGAGAGAAAAATCAGCATCTGGTGGAGCGCATGAGCGCATATCTAGGACTGCCTTCAAATACTTTTGATATAGATAAATTTTGCCTTTAAGGCTTCCCTTACATAGAAGTATACGGTATACGAAAACACCGGTTAACAAATGCTTCACGGTCGTGAATCCTCGGGAAGCCTTTGATAACCGGCGTTTTCGTATACCGTATACTTGTATGTAAAGGGAGCCTAAGGCCCCGATTACATAGAGCTATACGCTATTCGGTATTCTAGGCACGTTTCGTAGGGCACGCGTATAGTGTGAATCGAGCAAGGTTATTTCAATGAGTGGTTTACATCAGACTAAACTATTCTGAGGGCACGCTATTCGCTTTTTGTTCGTATTGTGCATGTCCAATTTTTGACCGTATACCGAATACCGAATACCGAATAGAGTACAGCTCTATGGAATCGGGGCCTTATACAGGGTTTGGGCGCCCGAGACTACTATCCACACAACGCCTGCGGTGCTACCACATATTGTCGGTGATATGTACTGACGTGAATATCGTGAGTGAGTTGCATTGGACCGTCAGTCTAACGATCACGGGGCGCTACTGGCATGACTGGTGCTGCCACCTTTACGACGGAATAAAACTAGTTTGCCGACCATGTTTGTAAACAAAACCAGCTTGTTTACAACTTCGGCGTCTAACTTCTTTAAAGAAAGGTTTCTCAGTGTAGGCTGCATGTACAACATGACTGCAGGCAATGCTGTAATGCACTTTCTAGTACGTTAGGAACTGTGTAAAATGGCTGTTAACGGTGGAAAAGAAAAAAAGCGGCGACCAGATTCATAGGACAGAAAGAGGATACATGGTCAGGCAAATTAAAATCCTTGGCACAGTTCAACGTTGCCCTACCCTGGCCTAGCAGATAATTTCCCCGGCCTTTTAAGCCAGCATGCATTAAAACAGCATGGATAACGTGTGCCTGTCACAACTGTGAAGTTAAGGAGTCAGTTAAGGGAACTGTGACATCACCACACTTAAAGTTAAGGGCGAGTTTGAGGCTTTCACTATTCCAAAGTAGCTTTCTGCATCTCTCTTACACTAAGATTCCCACTTTAGTGGTGGTCTAAGGGAATTCCTTGGGATTTTTATACTTAGGTCGTTTTATGCATATGGACCCAGGGGCCTGTTTCATAAAGTGACTTTAAGCTAATGGTACCTTTAACCAAATGGAAAATGCATTAAGTTAATGGTACCATTTGCCTAAAGTGACTTTATGAAACAGGGGCCATATGCATAAAACTACTTAAGTATGAAAATTCCCAAGGGATTCCCTCAAACCACCACTAAAGTGGAAATCTTAACTTAAGGGAGATGCAGAAAGCTACTTTGGAATAGTGAAAGCCTCAAAATCACCCTTAACTCTAAGTGTGGTCACAGTTCCCTTAACTGACTCCTTAACTTCACAGTTGTGCCAGGCACAGGTTGGAATATGCTATCCATGCTGTTTTTTAATGCATGCTAGCCAAATAGGCCGGGGAAATTATGTGCTAGGCTAGGGTGGGATAACATTGAACTGTGCCAAGGATTTTGATTTGACAGACCATGTATCCTCGTTCTGTCCTACCAATTTGGTAACCCCTTTTTTGTTTTCCACTCTTAATAGCCACTTTACACAGTTCCTAATACTAAAATGTGCATTACAGCATTGCCTGACACCACAATTCCTGGAAATACTTTAGTTAAGGATTGCCCTTAGCTGAGTATGCCCTAAGTTTGTTTTATGCATACACCTTAAGTATGGCACTTGGTAAAGTGAAATCCTTAGACTTTAAGGGTAAGTTTTACACTTAACTTAAGGAAGTTTTATGCATATGGCCCCAGGCCCCAGCTCACCAACAATTAAAGTTTTTTGTTGCTGTCTTGTGTTCCGCCTGTCCCCTCCCTGTTGTGCGTCGGCGTCCTTGCATTTCACCAGACAAAGAAGTTGGCATTTTGCTGCTTTTTATAGGCTGTTAGTCCGATCTTCTGCATTTTTCGCTTGTACTTTTTAAGTGCTGTTATCACTTCCTCGGAATATGAGTGACTCTAACATAAGGTAGGCACCTCTCGACATGCTCAAGGTGTTGCAGCATACCCTCTACCTACTACAATATATAACAGGTGGTGAAGCCAATGCTTTCGGAAAATGTACTACACATACACAGGACCCGATTTTAATGTGTACCGTTTTCATTGTCTAATAAAACGTTATTTACTCATAGCAATACATTTCTGAAGTCTGAAAGGGATGAATATTAACGGCACACTCTCAAAATTATCAGTCTTGTGAACTTAAGGTTTCGGAGAAATTCGAATAGGTTGATCGTCCCAAGCATTTAAACGGCAGGCCACCAAGATGGTCGCCAGAATTAGGTCGAAATCGGTCACCCAGCGGGAGATTTCTTAACTACACCACACAGCCACATTCGGCTTTTAGTACCATACTAAACACGTAACGCGTCACCTGGATTTACAGTGTACTTTAGGCTAAAGTCCGACCCAAACATATACGGCCCTTTGACTAAGGGCTGATTCATACTCGCTTGCGGACCGTCAAGCGCATGAAACTGATCGCAGGTTTCCACGACGTGAATGTGCACACGCAGTGAAATTGATCATAGTCGGCGCAAAATCCGGACGGAGTATGAATCAGCCTTAACACGACCGGCTATTTCTGACCACGGAAAGTCCTTCATTATTTCAGACTTGTCGGAAATGTTCAGATGGTAAAATCACTGCTTTTCGGAGAGGCCCTTTCGTTTATTGACCAAACCGCTTACGTTCCTTTACCACCAGTCAACTTTCTTAAACACCCTGTCGAAAGAACTGACTGTACTTTTGTATGTAAGATTGCGAAATGACCGGCTTGAATCTCATACTCTACTAATGGAGAATTATTTAGGTAATGTACTTGAGGCAGGTATTAAAAACAATGCGGAAATATATATCGATTTAATCAAAATTACTTCGTCGACTCTATCCTGTGCGATGTATCGAAACCCAGTACGAGTCATACGAGGAGGCTGGAATGAGATTATCATAACTATACGTAACATGAACGATATCTACCACGCACTTGTGGAATGGTTCGTCAATGGCAGAAAGTTAACGAGTTCGATGAATGAGACAATAAGCTATCCAGTTTCAAATCAAAAGTATGATGTTAAAGAATTTTTCCTTGGCCACTACATGACGCTACACGGGAACAAGGAACCAAACCAACATGCTTTTGTGGGTTTCATTGCTCAACTTTACGCCTACACAAAAATAACAAGAGAAACATATATCAAACCACACCTACCCGGTGAGTAATGTTTGGGTAAATAGAATTCATCAGCTTTCATTTACGTTATAAACCAACTGGAAGCTGACGAATTCCTCTTTGCTAAATCAAAAGAATATTAAACTACTTGTACATGTGTAAAGTCTGTACCCAAAGTGCGCTCATCGTGGTACAGGCGGCATCTTCGCCCAGGGAATCGTGACTCGAGTCAGGTCAACTGCGAATGGATTACGCAGGTCGGGAAGAACAGAAGTTGAATATGTTCAACTGTTGCGATTCGTGATCCTTTTCATCGGCGACTGATGCCAATAGTCGCAGGTGCGACGCAACTGCAATCATGTCACAACACTTCGGCGACTGATTTGTTCCCAGCGGTTGTGGCTCAGATGCAAAGTGATCCTGAAAAGTCAGTCGCCGCCTGTTCTGTGCCATCGCAATGTCGACCTGACATCAGCCTTACATTCTACACTCTGCTACCACCAGTAAAGTAGCAATATCGATCACATACGGCAGCCCACAGAAATTTGGACGTGTGTATAAACTGCTTGATGAGCAGGGATCTAGTAACCTCAGTCAGATCGGACTCCGCTGGCTGCGCTTGCCGCAAGGGCCTTTTGTGGCACTCTTGGTGTCATCTTCGTGCAGCAGGGCACGCCTTTATGATTTTCCCTTCCCATCTGTCAATTTTTTTAATTTTTTTCACGATTAAGATGACGATGTGACCCTTTATCATCTAGAGCAGCATGAAAAAGGTTCCTTCACTTATAGGACCACCGATGATATTTTATATAACAAAAAACATGACTGTCAAGCACGCTCAAAACTGGAATGCATTTGCGTTATTCCGTCACCAAATAAGAGGCGTATGTCTGACGTCTTATTCGAAAACGGTTCATCTTTATGCTCATATTTTCACTCGTAATGCCGCCGTTATATAATCTGGTACCCGGTCCTAACTATTTTACATCGGACTTGAGCATACTAGTATGTTAGGATCGGGCGTGCCTATCGGGTTCGTGACTCTGATTGGCCGGTGCTCGCGCAAGTGGTAAGTATAGGAACTATTTTGTTGACACCTTTCCTATTTTCCACCCTTTTATGATTGGTGGATTTCCTGGGTCAAATGTAGATCACCTTCTGTGTGTATTTCGGTACGTCAGCCGTATTGAGAATTGAATAAATTTACAAAATTTACATAAAATTTTCAAGTGACGTCACTGCCTAAATTCCTCCACAGATCAGTCGACCCGCAAAAGTTTGAACAGCGCCACGACGTGTCAGCCGCGGTATTTGGCGGTACTAACTGCTAAATCACTGAACGAAAGCGAGGCAGTGACGTAGGCGTAGCAGACGCTATAAAACAATCACTAATTACGCACGATTAGTCAGGCGTTTGAAGGTGGTGTGATGTTAACATGTTGATTGATGTTTCTCTACGAAAGTTGCCGAAAATTTCATCGAAATCGGTTCAGTTTTGGCCGAGTTATCGATCGAAAGGTAACCGTGTGTTTTCGAAAACAGGCGTTCTTCAAAGTGCGTACACTTTCTTGGAATAGTATTTTGAAACTTCTGCTTAGGTCATTCAGGTTGTTATCACATAGAAGAATCCACATGCAAAGCGTGGTTTTATGCACGCATGTCTGAGGGGTTGAAAATCACCCCGAAACACAACCACATTTTCAAGAAATCTCCTTCCCTTTATCCATTGTCTAACCTGGTTCCACATGTTCCATGAGCTTCGACGGTGTAGTGGCGCTGACTGCTAGAATCGTCAATCAGCGCCACGTCAACGTCCAAGGAACCAGGTTATGGCTGCGAGAATCGTTACCTACTGCTGTTCAAACTGCGTACAAAAACTTGGAATACCATGCCGAAGTATGAAATTAACACAGATTGGAGATTGATAGTTTCTTCGTCTATTCAGTTTTGCTGGTTTTATGCAGGCTAATATTTATGGAGTTATGGCGATGTTTTTAACAACGCTCTACTCCAAATGACCTCCAATTCTGTGCGTTGGACGAAATTTCTTAAATGATTTCTCTTCACTCGTTTGCTTTATACCAAAATAAATAATAAAAAGCTCAATGTCTTAGCTAAACACTGATATACGGTTTATGTGGTTGAATTTGAACGGTCTTCTCGCTAAACGCAATTTTGTGCGAGGTGTCCGATTTCTCGAATAAGGTACTCGAGAAGCCTCGTCGAGTGCCCCGATCGCCTATTATTTTCCCGCGCGCAAAATAAATCTGCCGTAGAAAAGGACCTTTGCGGGTCGACTGAGATGGCGGCCAGTACTGGTCCTACCAAACTAGACTAGTACCTGAGCCTACCAACCTGCGCGCTGCAGTCGTGCTCCTAACATATGCAAATCACAAATGTCCGATGTAAAATTGTTAGGATCGGGTAGCAGTCGGGAATAAAGTTTACAATTCAAAAAGGCTGACTTCGATTGTAACTCGACAACTCACTCGAGTTGAAAATCTGCCACCGGTTATGACGTCAAAAAACCAAAATGCGCATGCCTACCCGGGTTCCGAATCGAATTCCAAAATTAGCGCAATCGTTGTTGTTGTCAGTTCGGTACGTGTATTTCCAATGTGGCCGTTCACATCATTTTTTTTAGCGGGCGTTTTTAATAGACAAAATCAGCTGATACGGCAAATGAAATGATGATATGTTTCATCTTTGATGAAAATAATGACTATTCACCAGTAGGGGAGACCGGGGCACATTGAGACACTTTTTAAATTTTGGCCCCTGGACGTTTTGCTTGTGTTGATTGAGCCATCCTGACACATCCATCCAGTTTGGTTTGTTGGCTGACTATTGCCATTGAATGTTTTGGGCTTTTGTAATAATAAAGCAATGAAACGGGCAAGTGAAAAAAAAAGAATTTTCCTGGCTCAACCTGCCCCGTTACCGGGGTAGTTTGAACCATGCAGTTGGGCACATTGAGCCACTCAATGAAATACAATAATTAGGCACAAAAACTTATTTAAAACCATAAAATACTTTACTGAATGAACAATTATTATTTTATATGAAAAAGTTGATTTTTAGCAACGCCTACTAGCTCCAAATTTTGAAATGGTAGTAACCATGGCAACTGAGCACTGAAAATAACATTTAATGCCCCTACCCTCCAATCAAAATCCTCCACTACCACGAAGTTGGCTGTCGTAGACTACATTGGAATAAACTGGAATCAGCTCCTCCTATAAACAGTCTTTTGGTCATAGGCCACTGATCTAAACACAATTTCAATTTAACCACTAGTGTATTGCCAAGTTCAATGTGCCCCGGAATGGAGGGCTCAAACTGCCCCGGCACGTATTTTATTACAAATTTGGCCTTGCTAGCTTCATGCATGAATCCACATCACTGACAGTTTCCACACAGGAGTAGGCCTACAGTTCCATATTGCTTTTAAACATCAATCACTTGGAGCTACAGCTCCTCTAGATACTTAAACAGCTATCTGAATACCAAAAAACTGATAAACTCACTTTTTAGGCCTCACTTTTTTGAACTGTGATCAATCAAAACTGGTACCACAGAATTTACATGTGGCATTCTGGCAAGGTAGCTTACCAACCGAGGTCTCTTCAGTAAAAAGGTGAAAAGTTATCCTGCATCTATTAAAAAATTATTTAGGGTGGCTCAATGTGAACGTATGTTCAATGTGCCCCGGTCTCCCCTAACGATGAATTTGTACACCAACAACCATTGTTGCCATGGTTGCAATGTTTATGCCTTGGCCCGAGTACCCAAAGATGATCAGGCCATCATCATCGCCATTTACTGCGTGGTTGTTCCCAAAACCGAGGGCAAAAGTGCTCCTGTCCCTGTCTCCACTTATTTCTGGCAAGAACAACGATATTTGACTGAGCATAATAAGCATTAATTCCATTTTTGAACAAAAATATCCCGCGTCCGATTCACATACCGCTAGACCGAACACTGTCCTGATCAGAAGACCGGGTACCAGTCTAACATGCCGCCATTTTGGACGAGTAAGTTTTTCGCTACCCTCGATTGGTCGTGGGTTGGTCGGGCCGGGTAGATTCGACGCCATCTTTGTTGCAAAGTTAGGCAACTCCGGTAGATTTTGCAATTCGTTTGTAACTCGGGTCGCCCGAGTTCAACTCGAGTTACAATCGAAGTCAGCCAAAGAAAAAAAGGATCGGGTAGCAGTCTACTACCAAACAAGCTACGTCCGACTGCAGCGCGCAGGTTGGTACATGTAGGATCAGGTACTAGTCTAGCCGTTATCTACATGCAGGACCTCGTTTTTCACTCGTCATTTGTGATTTGGCAGGAATCATCCGTAACCTGAAGAATGAACATTGCAATCCGTGACTTACCCAATAGGTGTCACTACAGGCCAATTCAATGCAAAGAGCGGACCCATTCATTCCTGATTGATCACCAATCAAGAGAAGTTTCTTTTGTAATGGTCCGCTAAAACTGTGCTGCCATCTTTTGGCAATACGCGCGGCTGACTGCTGATATTAACTGTTCACACAGGGGTTCTTTGTTTTAAATTGATTTTGAAGTAAAACGAGGAGTGAAAGATGAAAAGGGAGCAGTTCATTTGTATGTAAGAACATCCTAATGCGACCCACCCCAGACTTATTTAGAGCAGATAATAACACCCAGGCTAACCTGGGTTTTGCGCTTAGTTCGAACGGCTCACACCACAAACCCCAGGCCCACTCCAGAAGAAAATCTGTCAGGAATGCTGTTCGCTGCTCTTGTGGTGCACCCCCACTGCAAATACGACATGATTGTTTTTCAAATTAATAAAAGTTGTTGTCAAGAACCCCTTCACCGCATGAGGTACTGACATGACGTGAGTCAGGCTGTTCTCAACCACCTGGTAGCATGAGATTATGTCGGCTATATGGGTACATATGACAACCATACCTGTGATTGTACAGAATGCTAATCGATATCCTGCACCGGTCACGATATCCTGGAGTACCTTGCCTTCACTGTCGATCATGAACATCAGAACACGACCATCTTTTGCCACGTATGAAACCAAGAAGTTTCCATGACTGACACACTCAACCGACCACAACTGTTTTATCACCTCATCTGAGAGCTTCACATCGATTTCCCTCTTCGTACCTCTGACGACATCCATGACGGTAAGGATCGGTGATCGCCTTCTCAGGACAACTACATGATCTTGTCCTAATGCTGCAATGTAAGGGATGACGGCTTTCTCTTGCATTATAACCTTGGCGGTCGGAGAGGGTAAGTTCCATAGTAAAACACTGCGATGTGGAACTGCCGCGTCGACAACTGCAGCTATGCGATATTTTGACATGAATGCAACACTTCTAATTGAACTCCCATCAGGAACCTCTAGGTTGAACGATAATGAAGCGGATGAGAAATGACCCGCAGAAGCGACATATTCTTCAGACAAGTCATCATTTGCGTTCATCCTCTCCCTAAACGGCGCCACCCAGTCTTTTTTGGAAGCATCTGAAAGCTCCATCATCCTGGTGTAAGTACGCGTCATATTTTCACTGAGGTCTGCTTTCAGTAATTTCTCGGATAACAATGCATCGTGTTTAGTGGCTGTAACGTGGATGTCGCGCCGCATAACTTTGACATCGTTGATGGTCTCCTGGATCATTCCCGTTTTTTGTTGACATTCCTGGTCGAGACTCTGAAGGAATGGCTGCCGTATTTCTTGAAACTTCCTCTTCCGGCTCTCGTGTTCCACCTTCTTCCGCTCCATCAGCGCCAACTGGGCTCGGTGGTACTCGGCCTTCTCTGAACATTCCTGGATGTTTTTGTCTACATTTGTTTCACCGGTATTGAAATTCGCGGCAGCGTTTTTCCTCCTTTCTTCGCATGATTTTTTCGTCTCCTCCAGTACTTCCCTCAGCTTAGCGTGCTGCACCTGCAGTGGACGTGTTGCCGCTTGGACCTCTTCCAACCCTTCTTTTAACTTATCTTTCTTCGTTTGGAGGCCCTCCTTGTAGTCGACCACATGATGCTGTTGTTGTTCGGCGTGTTTACCAAAGCAGACCGCACATATTGGTCGATCACAGCGTGTGCAGAACTGATCAAGCGATTTATCGTGTAGTCCACACAACGAAACGATATCGTGACTTTCAGTCCTTGGATGGTCCTTGTGTTTTTGGCCGCAGTCTTCACACAAACTGATACCGCCACACGGCGGACAAATAAGGGAGGCCTCAACGTTCTTACCATTGTCGGTACAGTAGGAACATTTGTTCCACTTCATCTGATTCAACCCTTTCCTAACATCGTTGTATTTTTCAATGATATTTGCAAGAGTAAAGTTTGTTGTGAGTCCGTCCACTCCATTCGATGGGATCCGGCATGTTTGTTTACAAACAGGGCACCGGAACACACCACCTCTTGCTGCCGTTTGTATGTAAGTCCGCAAGCAGGTTTTACAGAACGAGTGGTTGCAGCTTCCAACTACTTTCGGTTCCTCATAGGTCTCGTGACATATGGGACATTCAAGTTCCTTGAGGAGATCGCTGTCAGCAGACGCCATATTGCCTGTAAATAAAACCAGAAAAAATCAGTTGCCATCGTACATTTTCTCCAGGTCATTTAAAGATAATGTATCACGACTTCATTGTTTACATTCAATGTTTGTAAACATGGATGTTTACATCGTTATGTTATTTTGGACTTTTGGGACATGCCAACCTACCAAAATGAACACTTTTGGAATCAACCGAATTTCTAGAGGGGCATGCCACCAACAAATTACTCATAAGACAAAGAAAGCCTGGATATAAACAAACAAAATGTAAATAAACAATGAATTTCGTGGCCCTCGAAAATATCCGTGATACATTATCTTTAATGTGTGTTGGCACAAAAATGGTAAATTATAATCAATGGGTCATGAATAAAGACTAGCAAATGCTTTTACTTGAATTTGCAATACAAATGCACTATGCAATGCTGTACAAATCTGAAGTAAAAGCATTTGCTTGTCTTTATTCATCTAACGCGTCCCCAGTGGGTTTACGTTCCTACAACACCACTGGAAAGGGCTGACGGCTTCAGGAATACTGCGCATGCGCGATATACTAATTTTGAGGCGAATCACACCGAAGCTGGCACCCGCTGTTTGATGTTCCAAACTAAACTATTCGTTTGAAATTGCTCTAATACTCAAACAACTTCGTGCTTTGGGTGTATTATATGGCTTTTTAGGCATAAATGATCTTTTTCAGTCATCGAAGAACGAAATATTGTGGGAAACAAACATTTTGGCACGTTGCCAGCGGTTGTCCAGAAATTTTGGACAAGTCGCCAGCCCTTTCCAGAGATATCCTCGGATGAGGTAGATCTGGGTACGAGATTGTTTATTCATATGACCCATTGAAATGGTCCATGGACCATGTGCTCACCTGGGTGAATGTGCCAGAAGAACAAATGACAAATGTTAAATCGAAATGTTCCAGGGCAAATCTTGAGTTGACATGATTATGATGTCAAAATTTCAAGATCAAAACATTCTCACTTGAGTAATTTATGACACGTACCCTTGGATGAACACACTGAGGGTACACACATGTACAATACATGTACATACATGATCACACCAAATTAGAATTACTATGTCAAATAGCCACGAAATGTGCCGCAAATGGCAAAATTTTTAACTTTGACCTCGGTGACCTTGAAAAGTCAAATCAAAAACCTGTTGCATATCTCATGGGTACTCATTAGATACACGATGATGAAAGTTTGGAGACGATCCAGTCCTTAGTTTAGGAATTGTTGGAGTTCGAGTTTTCTTTTTGGCCACGTGGTGGCCAAGCAGAAAATCGTATATCGGGCCGAAACTCGGTGTCATAGGTCATCTGACCTAGGGGTACCGTATATGTACCAAGTTTCAGATCAATAGCCCCAGCGGTTACAACACGTGCCCTGCTAACGGACGACGACGACGACAAGGACGACGGACACCGCACCACGACAAGAGCTCACCCCAGGTGAGCTAAAATTGATATCTGTATAATAATGCTGGAAGTCGGCTCAATAAAGTCGCACTAGAAGCTTTGTTTTGTCTCGAAATTCTGCATGGTAATAGAGGATACCATATCCTGATGCAACGGGTGGTTGATTTTGTGAAGAGAACTTTGTTGTGGTCGCAATTTTACGTTTTTTAGCAGGTTTTTACGAGTTTGGCTGTAGGCCTCCTGGTGACAAAGTCAAGAATTAGATTTCACTGAAATTTCGTCAGGAAGTCACTACAAGCTAGAGGTAAATACATACAAAGTTTCAACACAATAGCTCGAGCGATTATCAAAATATAGCCCTTTTAGGTTTTTCACAAAACGCCCCCTACCTACCAAAATACATGTAGGAATCGCATCGCACCCAAAATCGAACTTGACCTAAATTTTGAGGACATACACACCTGTGTGCAATATGAAAATGATCCCTCAAAAACTGAAGGCGCTATCCATCTGACAAGGAAAAATTTGATATTTTCATTTTGGCCCGCTAGTGGCAAAGACAAGAATCAGACTGCGCCAAAATTTCGTGTGCAAGTCACCACCAACTAGAGGTACATACGTACAAAGTTTCATCACGATAGCTCACGCCATTCTCAAAATACAGGCCTTTGAATTTTTTTCACAAAACGCCCCCTACTGGCCAAAGTAGAAATCGCATCGCACCCAAAATCGAACTTGACCTAGATTTTGTGGTCATACACACCCATATGCAATATGAAAATGATCTGTCAAAAACTGAAGGCGCTATCCATCTGACAAGGGAAAAGTTTACGGACGCACGCACGCACGACAGACCGCACCATTTCTACATGTAAGTCGCTCATCAATCGATGCTGACTCCACGTGACTTTTCACCGCGGTGGAAATATTCTCACCGCGGTGCTAATATTCTCACCGCGGTGGGAATATTATCACCGCGGTGGAAATATTTTCACCGCGGTGGGAACTTCTAAAAATTTTACAAACCCCCAAGAAAAAATTATCGAATTGAAAAAAAAATGCAATTGTAAATATTTTTCATCAATGAGCTCTATGGGCCACCGTATGTAAACATCACGCCACCTTCAAACGTCTTAATACTAATCCTGCGTAATTAGTGATTGTTTTATAGCGTCCGCTTACGTCACTGCCTCGCTTTCGTTCAGTGATTTAGCTGTTAGTACCGCCAAATACCGCGGCTGGACACGTCGTGGCGCTGTTCAGACCTTTGCGGGTCGACTGAGAATATGTTCAAATCTTGCGATTCGTGATCTTTTTGATCGGCGACTGATGTCAATAAGTCGCAGGTGCCACGCAACTGCAGTCATCGCTTCGGCGACTGATTTGTGCCGTCGCAAGGTCGACCTGACATCAGCATTACATTCTGCACTCTGGTACCACCAGCAAATAGCAATATCGATCACTTACGCTGAATGGGTGAATGTCGTCCAGTCCTGATCCTACACACTAATTCCTAGCCCAAGCCCCTAACCCTAACCCTAACCCTGACCCTCAACCCTTGTCAATGACCCCTACCCTAATCCTAAACCTAATCCTGACCCTAACCGTAGTCTCCACGTTGTAAACTGTACATATCCACAGTAAATAATCCAAAAAGTTCCTTTGAATAATTAAAACAGGCCATTAATTAACATCGCTTCGGTTTGGGATACTGGTTGGCAACCACCATATTGACATTCCAAAGGCGATATGCAAGACGGATTCTGATTGGCTGGAGGTAATAAAGTTGAGATCTCGGCTCTCAATGTCAATATGGTGGTTGCCAACCAGTATCCCAAACCGAAGCGATGTTAATTAATGGCCTGTTTTAATTATTCAAAGGAACTTTTTGGATTATTTACTGTGGATATGTACAGTATACAACGTGGAGACTACGGTGAAGGTAGGTTTTTGTGAAAATATTGATATTTTTTTGTGAAAATCTGGGCTTGAAGTGAGAGGTCGAAAAAAACGTGATGTCCTTGTCATATATATATACCCCTAGGGGCCATCCTCGGTTGAGCCGACCTCCTGTGCACTGGTTTAGACGGTAGCCTAAGGCAAGCCATTCGTTGCATTATTCGATACTCCAAATATTTGTATTTGATTTCAAAATATTTTTGCAATATCAAAATATTTGTATTCAGTAACGAGAATATTTGTATTCAATGTCTAAATACATTTGAAATCTTCTAATATATCTTAACTTATCATATTTATTCATGTTTGATTTAATTATACATTTCAAAAATTGCATTTTCTGTGCGATGCAGACGAATTTATATGTTTGGTGTTGCTTCCGGTATGTTCGATTTTACTTCCGTTTATGTACAAAAACGGAATTGTAGGTAACTTTGAAATGATGGTCTTGATTGGCTCCCGGGTAAGGACAGGTAAAGGTGAATTAAAGGCCTTATATACCCCTGTTCAGGCAAATTCTAATGAGGTCGAATTTGATTTGATGTTGGTGCATTGTGATGTCCCATCATGCCTCAGTACGAATTAAGATAAAAGAGGGCGATGCGATCGCCTTCGTAAAAATCGGTTTTTGCCGTAGTTGAGCTCCTTCGTGGTGCACTGATTTAGCTGAAAGAAAAGGGTTTAATAAATATGACCTGTGTAATACATAACAAGCACAAAGCGAAAAGATGCACGAAGGTCAACACAAAGTAAAAGAATATAAAAGGAAGTCAACTTCCAGATTTGTAGGAAAAAACCAGAATGGATAATGCAAATCACTGAGCAATGAGAAGAATAGGGCGAGGAGGAATAGAGCAAACGGGGGGGGGGGGGGTGGAAAAACAAGGCCTAGACCAGAAGGGGAGCCACGTGCCCACCACAACTGGAAAACCTAAAACGAAATAGGCCTACCAGGGGGAGAGAGCGAGAAGAACACGAATGCCAAACTAGGGACTCAGAACCTCAGCATCTTGTGTTAAGACCTGAGGGGGTGATGGTTTTAAGGGTCCACATCCATTTCAACTCTGTACTAAGGAGGGTCGTCTCATCTGGACATGTCTCGAGGATGGTGAACCTCAGGTCCTCGACAGAATGCCCTGGCAACTTGAAGTGGGCATAGAGTATCG
>NMRB01001262.1:11111-25676 GCA_002633025.1 Notospermus geniculatus
ATCGCATCCACATATCGCATGAACAATTAATTGGAAGGAGGCCACAGACGTGCTTGCTACGTTTTTTTCACAGCTGCGTTTATATGCCAAAGTGGCCAAACGGCTCACTAGTGTGGAAGTTCAGAGCCTGCCTCCCAGAAAGGATACCGCAAAATATCGGGTTGGTTCTAACCGGGCACTGGCACTGGCACTGGTATCATATTATGGCCAGAAATCATGAAAAAAATGTATATATACATAACAGTTATTATTTTGGAAGATAATAGGGCCACCCAGTTTAACATGGATCAATTTTGTTGAAAAACAATTTAAATTTTTTTTCTAGTTTTTTTAGATTTTTCGACATAATTGATCCATGTTAAACTGGTTGGCCCTATTATCTTCCAAAATAATAACTGTTAGGTAAATATACCATTTTCATGATTTCTGACCACAATATGATGCCAGTGCCAGTGCCAGTGCCAGCGTGCCAGTGCCAGGTTTAGAACCAATCCGCGGCCTTGCGTGCTTTTAGCACTCATTTGGCAGATTGCACCAGAGGAGATACAATTAATAATGAATACATACATGTAATAATGAATATGAAATAGAAACTGGTTTCTAAGGTGAAAGACATTGCGTCCTACCAGATTCGGACCCTCGCATAAGGCATCAATTGCCAGCACTAAGGGGCAGCACACCTTAACCATTAGGCCAAATCCCCATCTTCGAAAAGAATGGTTCAATGGCCTATGTTAAACGAGGCGTCCATCAGTACCCTGCGAGTAGCCCAAACAATCTCCGAACCCAAACTGTTTTATATTATGCAAGGGGTCACATAAAGGAGTTCAACAAGGTATAGAATATGAAATAGAAATTGGGTTTCTAAGGTGAAAGACATTGCTTCCTACCAGACTCGAACCCACGGACCCTTGCATAAGGCATCAGTCGCCAGCACTAAGGGGCAGCACGCCTTGGCAAAACACAGATAAACGATATCTACTGCCAGCATTTGCGAAACAATAAAGGAAACACACTACAGAAACATTGGCAGATGTACCAAGTAGACTGGTCCCCTACCCTTGTAATGTTCCGCAAAATGAGTATGCCCGGTACCAGCGTTCCCACTATCACGAATCATGCCACAATTGAAATTGTGGTTTTAATCGTGGTGATCCTATCAGACCTTGAGGTCAGTCTGGCAATCGTGTTGATCTCAGAAAAGTTTTGGACGGTTCAAAAATTTTCTACGATCAACATGATTAATTGTCAATCATGATCATCGCATCAGATCATATTGGATCGTAACAAAGCGTGGCAGATCACATCTAATCATGCTTCCAAACTGGTGATCGGGATCAACCTTGGACAAGATGACACCACACTGAACCAACCCTCCAAACTTTTCTACGATCAACACGATTGCCAGGACTGACCTCAAGATCTGATAGGATCATCATGATTACTCCACAATTTCAATCATCGCACCATTTGAGATAGTAGGAACCTAGCAGCAGACAAGTAAACAAATACTAGTATTCCACGATCATCTTCGATAATCGAAGGCCGATCTGCTCACCACATCGCACATCACCCTTCGAGAAATAGACCGGTCTGCGGCGTATCTTGGCACGATGCCAACTTTACCGGTCGACCAATCATATTGCACTTTATATCGGGTCTTCGGCTACCACTATCATGTATTCAAATTTTACAACACCGGTTCTGATTGGCCTCCTCTTCGAGAGGCAGCGGATTCGCCACGGACCGGTCAATTTCTCGAAGGGTGATGTGCGATGTAACGCAGTGGTGAGCAGATCGCCCTTCGATTATTGAAGATGTCCACGACAGTGGAAACCTAGCATAAAGCAGAGTGTTTTGAGGGCAGCAGACCAGTCTACCGACCAAGATGTCATCGATATGTCCTGCAGGAGCAACATCATTTTACATCTTGACATAGCCAGCATTACATGAGAAAAACATTAAGGGCTAGATGACATTGAGAAATTTTTGGAACGACAGGTCAGACACTGTAAATAAAACATGTCAAAATACCATAAAAGTACAAGTTAAATGAATGAGACGTGTCTTAGGGTAGGGACACACCTAACACGATGCGTTGACGCATGCAGCAAAGGCTTTGTTATTTTCCGCCGCACTGCACAAAAACAAAGGTTTTCAAAGCATTTGGCGCATGCGATATTGCCCTGACCCATGCGATATCGCGTTAGGTGTGTCCCTACCCTTAGAACGCACTAATTAGCTAATAAGCTGGACTAAAAGACTAGTCGGAACACTTTCCCAAGAAATGTTACATTTTGAAGATCAAACAACATGTGTATCGTAAAGTTCGAGGTTTTTTCTACTTAGTTCACCCCGTTTGATAGCAAAACAGTCTTGAAGTTTCAATGTCATTTTTCTGCCAAAATTGCATCAACAAATATACAGACAATATTCCTAAATGTGACCCTCCACCACAAAACCAGTCGGAAGTCGCTCTAGGTTGGCAGGTTGGGACTGAATTATCTGTCAATTTCAGTATTGTCTGTCTGTTGTGAAATCTCAGTGATTCTATTTCTTTCTTTATCTCCTGGTGTCATCTCAGTACGTTTAGGCTCATTTTCTGTGTGACTTCCAACTGGTTTTGTGGTGGAGGTCACAAATTATGTTAATTTATAGAAACATGGCGCAGGCTCCTTGACGTTGGGGCTGACCATCACGACAACTATCCGATGAAATTCACAGTCCTTGAAAATGCACACGAGAAACGTCCAGCAAAATTGGGTTCGTGAATTTTAAATGTCCTGAGTTCCTTTAAACAGCCATTGGTTGCTCCCAAAACTGCGTTTTCCAAGACTCCAGGGAAAAGCGGCCTGCTGTTCACAATGGTGGCCAATGTCTCGATATCCCATCCGGAAGAGACGACGTTTCGTGATTGCGCAGTCAGTGTGTTGACAAGAAGGCTATTTCTGTCCTTCATCATACCAATTGATGGCGGGCAACTTGCCGCCCTGCAAAATAAAACGACAGATCAGATCACCAAAGAAAGAGAGAGCACAAAAATTGACACACAAAATGATGATCAGGAAGTCAATTTCCAGAATCTTAGGAAATTTTCGACCCCAATCGGGGTCTTCTTCGGGCTGGCACTTTCAAGTCGAGCTACCAGAAGTGTAAATTTCTGGTAGCTCGACTTGAAAGTGCCAGCCTGAAGAAGACCCCGGTTGGGGTCGAAAATTTCCTAAGATTCTGGAAATTGACTTCCTGTTTATCAACAGATCAGATCACAGTGCTAACCAATGCCTTTTTCTAAGATTTGTTGCGTACAACAGCGGCACTGTAACAGCAGCATGAAGGCAGTAATTCCTTGGAGGGATAGACTGGTCCTCTCTCTTAATGCGCTCCGTGCCTTACACTATGAGGCACTCACTACGACAGGGGACCAGTGGTGGCTGATTGTACCTCGTCAGTCATGTGACCGGAGGGGACGGGTCAAATTCGAGCGGTTACTCGATCTTGTGTCTTGAATCTATGCAAATAGCCAATGTAAATATTTTAACATGTGGGATTCACGCAGCCTCTAAACATGCCAAATACTAACCTTGGATTTTACTTTCGTGGTTGTGGCGGCAAGTTGAAGGGCGGACCCTGCTGAGAGGTTTGCTGCTCCTTCCTGATGTCAGCGGCAGAGGCTGTGGCTCATCCTGAAAGTCAAAAGATTTGAAGTACAGTAGAATCCGCACAATTCGTCACTCTCGGGATCAAGCTTTTTGTGATGACTTAGAGATGATGAATATCGCGTACATGGCACAAGTCGTCAAAATGTTGACTTACGTGCAAGTCGTCATTTAGACGACTTGTGACTGTATGTCGGCAAAATGACGACATAAGATTACATAGGCCTAGCCCATGTATCATTCGGCAATGTGCTCGGCAACAATGCCCCTCTTGGGTGTTCATTAATGTACCCGTACTGTCTTATTTCATACTTCTCTTTGTATGTCTTGGTTGAAAGCTTTCTCTTTGGATCAGTTGCCTTGTTGCCGCACAACGCCAACCAACGTCAAATCTAGCACGTATCACACGCATTTACAATGTACAGCAAACACTAGTACAACTGGCCAAGTTTTCCCGCCGTCAACGATTCAATTTTCTGGGGGAGGCCCACAGACCCCCGTCGGTGCAGGCATCTTCGCCGCCCGCCTGCAATGACTGCCCTCGGCTGCCCTGAATCCCCTCTGCCAAAAAATCCTGGATCCGCGCCTGCTATGACTATGGGTGCTGTTCTTCAAGCCAACGTCCAGTGCTCAAGGTGGAGATGGGAGTAGGCCTATTGTGTACCGATAGACATTGACACCAACCACGCCATCATCACGACTGTGCATGATGATGTCCTTTGCCTAGGCCTACATTGCATGATTGAAGCACTGTCCAACAACGACGAATGTGGCGGTCCCGGAAAACCCGGCGGATGTCACTGAATGATCAACAAGGGCTGTCAGTTTCCCTGTGCATTGATGTACTAGGCCTAGGCCTGGCTACTGTTTACCTGTTACGTAGGCCTAGTACATGTCAGCTATTGAAATGCACAGGTTCAGCAAGGCCATACGCATTAAGACTTTCCTCAAATGCAACATCCGCTGGGTTTTCCTAGACCGCCACACAAATATGTTTTAGGTTATCATGGTTATGGGGGTTTTTGGTTATCATGGTTATGGGTTTTTTTAGGTTATCATGGTTATGGGGGTTTCCTTGCCAAATGTTACTTTTAGCGTGGATTGTTACCATATTCCAGTCTGATATCCTCAAAATTCTGAGACAATGGCAGGAGCGAAAACTAGCAGAAACAGTGTGCTGACCATCCATGTTGACATGTTTGAATTTGGCAGCAGAAGACAGGTCTCACTGTCTAGTCGCAGGGTTACATTGCTAGGTCTCGCTGTCTAATGTGGCATCATATTATGCTGTCCCATGGTCATGGTGATCGGTCGACTTCTACTTCACTGATCATAGTGATGGCAGTCACTGATCATAGTGATGGCAGGTGATCGGTCAACTTGCGAAAAATCTTCAGTGACCAGCTTGATCAGTCTGATCTCTCAAATGATCGGCTTGATGAGCTTCAACGATCCGTTAGATCACCCTGATCAGTCAAAGATGGCCCAGATCAGTTAGTTGATGGTTTTGATTGGTGTGGATGACTTTGATTGGTGTGGATGACTAAAGATCAGTCGCGATCACTCGATGATCATCCACCATCACCCAAAATTTCCAGTAGGGACGGTACCAAAGCACGCTGCACCTGAAATGATCCAATGCGTAGTCTACGAATTATTTGTATGGGACTGAGGAGATTCCCACACTGTTAGCCCGTTTCCACAGACGCGTTTCACGCTGCGTGGTGCGTCAAATCTTTTGTTATTTTCCGCCGCTCTGCTTCCAAACAATGGGCGAAGCGTCAAAACGCGGCGTAAAACGCTCATGTGGAAACGGGCCTTTACGAGTCCTGGTAGCTCACTGGACAGATATGGTCGTGTGCACCAACGAAGATTATCTTGAACTCAGGTTGAGCACCAGCTTTTGAACTGTTCAGGTTTGCCAGGACATGATGTGACAATGGAAAAGTTGTGGCCTTAACCCGAGTTCAAGATAATCTTCGTTGGGGCATGTACGGTCCATAGAGTGAGTTATCAATATGGATCAAATCCATGGTTTTCAAGTCTGCCTTCGGACTAACTTTTTTTTCTCCAACAGGTCAATATTTTACCAGGTTTGAAAACTATTTAAAACCCTGTCTCAGTGTTTGTTGCCTCATGTTCATTACATCGATTCGTGTGTGTCTGGTGGTTTGACGCGCTGTTAGGGGCTTTTGGCAAGGCTCCGTATCATCACCCGGTGTCATGTATGACGTATCAAGCTAATGCATTTTCCATTAAATACGTCATACATGATACGGATCGACGATACGGAGCCTTGCCAAAAGTCCCTATTGTTATCATTTCCTTTTCCCCTGCTGAAAACAACTATTTCTTTCAACATCTTCGACCACACATCTCCAGTCACTGCATCACAAAATGTCACTTCGTGAACTCTGTCGCCACCAGTCTTGTTTCTATATCTGCCATCTCCACGGAGCAAACTTTTTAGCATTCTGCACGAGCGCACACGAATACCCTTGCTTTCCAGTGTACAGGTATTGATAGTGATTTGAGGAACACATATATAGGGTAAAGTCAGTTTTATTTCGGGAAATCGGCAAAACTGATACATGTTTTAGTACATAATCAACTACATGTATATCACAGCAATCAGAATTATACAACGTATCTCTCAAAGTACAGTAAAGATCACAACTGACATCCCTGCTTCGTTTAAGTTACGTGTAACTCACCGCGTAAATTATGCATGTAATACTGCATGAAACGTTGCATAGCATACATGTAAGTTGCGCGCAACTTACGCATAAGTTAGCGCAGGTTACGCAGTCCTATGCGTAACTTACGCGTAACATGGCTCGTTGGTTGCACGTAAGTTACGCGTAACTTGCGCGAATTTAGGGATGTGACTTGTGATCTGTACTGTAAATCTTTACAACAACCAACCTCAGTGAAAACTTTGTTAGACAATTCCTCTTCCTCGTCGTCATGGTGATAGTCGTATTCCGTTGCCATAGCAACCACCCTATTCCCAAGACCATAACCCGGGAATTTATTACATCACAAGTTAGGGTCTCAGGGAAGGGGAGGAAGCCTCCACGAGAAGGTCCGTATTTTTGTCCCGTTGACGCTGGCGATGTGACACTACTTCCAAATCCATCTTGTGTCCTTTGGTTCATTTCGTTGCAGATTCAAATATTAAATCCATGTCGATATCCCTTGTACTGAAATCGAAATATAATTTAGCTACAACTACAGCACTGGAGAATCTCTAAATTCAAAATAGAGTCCAAATTTCAAATAGTTTGTAGTCCAAAGCAGCTGATTCCCATACGATTTCTCATTTCCTATGCAGCATGTCTGAATTCAAAACGATTTTAGCCCTTCTTTTGAAAATCAAGATTATCCAGCAGCAGAATCCCTGTTTTATCTACAACCAAGTACAACAAAGTCTCTCCTAACACATCCTCCCACAGCAGGGTTTTTACCTCGCTCCTCTTCATCCACTGTGTGCGAGTGTATGAAGAGGATCGCGACACAAAGCCCTGCTATGGGAGGATGCTCCTAACATACCAAATTTCCCACACAACGAAATGGTATTTCATGAAGGGGTTTTCCTAAACAAATTCTCTAACTACCAGTAATCACAAACAGTCCGTTACGATTGAATGGAACTGGCGGCGAAATAAGAACGGTGTCATTCCCTGATAGCAGTAGAAAATTCGCCAAATATTATTACAGTCACCTAATAAATGATATCATTGGCCTATATGTACATCACCTGGTAAATAAATCAGTACACATCATCAGATACATCACTAGGTAACTGATATCAGTATACACTGTCAGATCCAGTTGGCCTACACATCACCAGGTAATTGATATCAGTTGGCCTACACATCACCAGGTAATTGATATCAGTTGGCCTATACATCACCAGGTAATTGATATCAGTTGGCCTACACATCACCAGGTAATTGATATCAGTTGGCCTATACATCACAAGGTAATTGATATCTGTAGGCCTATACATCACCAAGTAATTGATATCTGTAGGCCTAATACATCACCAGGTAATTGATATCTGTAGGCCTATACTCCACTATGGCCTATACATCACCATGTTATTGATATCAGATGGCCTATACATCACCAGGTAATTGATGTCATCTGGCCTATACATCACCAGGTAACTGATATAAGCACAGACACACAGGGTAACACCAAAACTAGGACTTCATTTTAGGCCTATATACAGTAACTCTATTCTCTGACACCATCTGTTTTAAAGAATCTCCACCAAAATCGCAGTGGCAAATGGGATCTAGCTCCTCCAACATTATCATATCAGATGCATCAGTGTCAGGACTTTGATTCGAAGATATCAACAGCCTGCTGTGTGGACAGCAATGCTAACCATCACCAACAGGAGAAGCTGGACCCCAGCAATACGAGACCTCTGTGACCTTACACTCAATTTTGCTGCCCTTTTTTCCAACAAACACCTTCAAGAATCAATCATCCTGGTCTTGACCATGACAGATGATCCGTACCAACAAAAACTACAACTGTCCGCTATGTCCATCTTCAGCCCTCTTAGGGACCACTTTTAAAGATTAACACCGATATCATCGACTACAGCCCTCGGCGAAAATCAATTCCCCACTCGTTCAATGCTTGAACAGCAGATCGAATTGCAGTGCGTCGTACTAAGTAACCCATACATTCGTGTACTGTTAGCTAGTTTGATCGACATTTTCAACACCTCCGATGCAGAAAAAACGACCGACGTCAGCAGGTATGTCTGACGGCGGATTTGTATGCATGATTTGACGTGACCGGCTGATGATGATCTCGTGGATTGAAACACGACTGCAGTACCTGAAGTAGACTTGTCAATTGATTTTGGAGCCCAAGTTAAGAACTGTGGAGCCTTAACCCTTTTGCTGCGGAAGCCATTATTATGCAATGCCATGCAGTGCTGCGCATCAGTTCGTCCGTGGAGGCACCTCCCAACGGTGCCAAAAATATTCAAAAGTGTCGCCATCTATTGTATCTGCGCATCGTGGCGGGTAAATAATTAATAAGCAGGTGATCAGGAGAGCTTTTTGGTGGAAAAATTGTACTTTTGTGCACACGTACGCCTATACTTTGACCCCCTCCCCTGTACGCACGGTGTATGGTCTCAAACCTCCCTCCCCCTCATGAGGGGGAGGGAGGTTTGAGACCGAGGTATGGAACCGTCCATTTAGTACGTACGGACTGATCAGTCCATACGTACTAAATGGACGGTTCCATACCTCATACAGCAAACACGAAAGTTTGGAAAATCAACGAAGGACGGCATTTACATGATCAAATGCCCTTTTCAGACACCACCAAGTGCAAAAATCTTGGTTAAAAATTGATCAGTTGCCACTGACTGAACTGGATGGAACAACATTGAACAGTCCTTCAAAGACTTCAAATGGAGATTTAACGGGTGCACGGATTAAACGTTTCACGAGAGTGAACAGAGCTAACCAGACGATACTAAATATTTTATCTGTCGCTTTCATGCGTCAAGGTCGTCAACGCCGTTAAAAATCATCGCAAGAGATTCTGTGCCGAGTCGTTAATGACGTAAACAACCTCTGAATGAGACAGAGCGGCAGTTATCTAAGAGAATGAATGATTCGTCAAGTTGTACAGGTGACTTCGGGACGAAAGACGATATAGTTTGATGCCCAATTTGTCTAACCTTATCATATTGTTATTTCGGTAAATATGATATAATTTTGATTGGTGAATTCACTTGGTGCCTGTGCGGTGTGTGGCACACTTTTGAGATTGGCTCCATCCAAAGATATCCAACATAGAGCACAGAGATTGACACACAAAATGGTACATGTACGATACATAAAAGTCGTCCCCGAATTTCGCAAATTTTCGACCCCAAGCAGGGTCTTCCTCAGGCACTTTCTAGTAGAGATCCCAGAAGTAAATGACATGGATTCCAATATTATGGATCTAAAGTATTAATACAGAAACGCTGAAAAAACAAGAAGGTGTGAAAAGTTTATGTTGAACATAAGCTTTAAAAAAACTTTTTAAAACCTGTAAATTTTTTAACTTTTTTTGAACCTAACTTAGGTTCAACCTAAACTTTTCACACCTTCTTGTTTTTTCAGCGTTTCTGTATTAGTACTTCAGATCCAAAATATTGGAATCCCCCTCATTTATTTCTGGGATCTCTACCAGAAAGTGCCTGAGGAAGACCTCGGTTGGGGACGAAAACTTGCGAAATTCAGGGACGACTTTTACATACCATATCGCTCCATCCCAAAGAAGACATTGGTGCAGCTAAAATCTGATTAATGAAGACTCCAGCAGATACTGCCTGCTCAAACCTAGGGGCATGCAGATGAGCTAACACAGAGATTGAATCCAGAGGCACAACCTTGAGAGGCTTATCAGAGTTGTTACCTACACTGTACCGACTTGAAAATTTCTCTACCCGTCTCAAACAGCAACACAAATGAGACAACCGAGGACATGTCGTGCAGACGGCACGGCCGGGGTTAAAATTCTATCTGTTTCATCTCGGGAGTCAAATAGAAGGAAAATATGGATCAGGACAATAATTTCCTACGTTCGATGATCGATCATCTGCCTCGACGGTAATCTCGAGCAAGTTGGGGAAAAAACGAAGGCAATCTGTGTAAACATCTCTACTAGCATGAGGATGACCTGAGTGCATTTTGTGGAGAAGGTCATACGTTCAGGAGAAGGTCATGTATCGTACCGAAGACATGAATTTAGTTCTATGTCAGTGAGGAAGATGTCGTTTGGGGAGTTTTGCGCATCAGGGTCATATTTATAGTTGTATAGTATTTTTCCATTAGGGTTGAAGCCAAAGTATTATTGGTCTTGGTAAGTATATGGAAGAGGGCATCTCAAGCTACTCATGTTCCTCACTTGGATGGGGTCTTTTACTTGCCCTTGCAAAGACACAGACACCACGGCTTACTGTCGCATGCAACGGACATACATGTACGGAGTCAGGGATGGTTAATCCCATATGGCCCAGACTGGATTCAAACCCCGGGACCTGCCACTAACACCGAATGACATGGGGGGAGGGGGCGTTTGTAATACCATGATTTTAACCACTTAGCCTAATGCAACAGACGGGAGGTCTACTGACCTTCCAAACAAAGACGGCCGGCTAACAGTTCTCACCATATGACGTCAAAAGATACCATTCTTTGGCTGCTGGCACACTAAGCTGCTGATTCAGTACTACAATCGAGCATTTTCGACCGGTGTCCATTTATACACCTGGGTGGAGAGAGGCCAGTAGGGCAAAGAGACTTGCCCAAAGTCTGACGCGCAGTGGGATTCGAAACCGGGACCCTATGACTGCTAGTCAGATACCTGAACAACTACACCACCGTGGCTCCCTTCAGAAGTATAGACATCCCAATTTATTCACTTGGTGACATGACGTCTGCCCGGTGAAACGCCGTGAGGGTTAAAAACCAGCTATATTTTCCTCATGTAATCTGGTAATCATCTTCTTCATGAGACATAAATGAACTCTTATCCGATTTTCTTTACAAAGGTATCCATTTTCAGACGAATAAATTTGACGAGCAAAACGAGCGCATCCTGAAAAGACCCACGACTTCTGCCAATATTTTTTTCGGATTGATAGAAATTAATCCTATATTAAATCCATTAAAACTAGTAGCACAGTTCCAGATTAAAATCACGATTTTTTATCATCATCTATTATAGAATTTCAGTTTAACTGAACGAAAATTTATATATATTTGACACTGTACAAGTACATGGTGTGCAGGTCAGGTTGATGCGAAACCAGACATATCTTTTCCTTCAAAATTGGCATCTTATTAATTTTAGACTAAAAGCATATGCCCCTAGATCTTTTTCTATGAATGTAAAACCTAATCGAGACAGATTCTTTCAACTGTGCATGATAACAGCAGGGTTTTTTAAATCTCAAATTGAATCAAATTTTATACGGGTGGAAAAGGGAGCCATGTTATTCAGTTACAACAATTAAGTTGCTAGACTGACATGGCTCGTTTTTTGATCCCAAAGCACATTTATCGTAATTTTTTAGGTCTCAATTGCTGATTTTTTTGCCAAAAGAAAATTAGAGTAGCAAAACCTTCCTGTCCATACGAGTCCATGGTTGTGGTTTTGACACCAGTGACTGCGTGAATTTTTTTAATACCATAAGGAACCAGCCCAAAAACCTGCGTGCCAAAAAAATCACGAAAAGGGAAATTCAGCTGTGTCGCCGTCAAGTCCACAAGTACGTCAACACACGGCTCATTTGCCGTAAACTCAAAATCAACCTTGTCAGAAAAAATCTGCATACTTCTGGCGATAAACGCTCTTGACTGTTTGAGTAGGGTTTTTGTTCTCCTAGATATGACACAATGCAACGCGCCCGATGGCTGTTCCATCATTTTAAGATCACAAGATTATTGTCGACGGCAGCGGATGACGGCGTATTGGAGTGCAGACTCACGCCGCTGTGACCTTGAACAACGTTATCAGACGGAGAGGTATGGAATCAGATAATGTCAGCCGTGATAGAACGTTTTTGGAGCCGAGTTCATCGATTTAATAGCTTGAAACTCAACCCGTGCAACTCAAATAACGTGTGGACATTTTTTTAACAAACTCTCAGTAGCTGACTTAGGCCCCATAAAAAATGTTAGTTTATCACCTTTGTCACCTGAAGAAACTGATGAGGGAGGGCAATTTTTTTAATTTTTTCCTTAGACAATAAAACATAATAAAATACACTGAATATGTTCAGTTTACAATGAGACGCTGATGGGTGTCTAGCCTCGCTTGGCCTGACGCTATGGGCTCACCCCTTCGGTAAGTCACATTCCGCGTCTGGCTCTTTTAGAGATTAACAGTCGTGAAGACCGCGTGGTGGCAGCACGGGTCCTTACGTTTTTCCTGGAAGTAAATTTCGCGGAATTTCCACGGCAATTTTCAGTGAGAAAGCGTGGTGATTGGCTGGAGCCCAGTGGAGTGCCATCTAGTGGTGTTCACGGTTTTTGAGCCCCAAAAGTGCCAGTGTGTGGAAGACTGGGATGTCGGATACACACTGGGGCCGAGTGTAATGGGTGATGTCTTGCACAGTGCATTTCAGTTCAATAAACCATACACTGTGACAGATGGAGGGTGCCAAGAACAAGACTGCTATGCATGACTAGTACTATGGCATGACCAAGTGCATTTGTTTTGACTGGAGACTGACCACATGGCTTTGTTGTGTCTGGTTTGGGCCCATTCCCATTTCATGTGTAGGGGGTGAAGGGACCTGTTACATGCAGTCTTTGCTTTATAAACATGTTCAGGCATGTCAAAGAGATGTATCTATCACCCCTTCAGTGAAATTTAAAAATAAAATATTTTTTGAAGCCGCCAGAAAAAGTGATGCAAAAGTGATGCGGGTGGGGATGATAGCTAACACTTTTTTATGGGGCCTTATATTTCTATGGAGAACAAAGGAAATGCCTTTTGGACCAGGACCCATATTCATAAAACTACTTAAGTCTAAGTGTGACGCCTATCCTTTGTTCAACACAAAAGATAAGTATCACACAATGACATAAGTACGTTTATGAATATGGACCCAGGGGACTGTGGTGGCAGAATGGTTGACTTCAACTGGAGTCCCAGAGATCCCAGTTTCCCTTCCTGGCCAAATTGCCCCCCTTCGTATTTCCAACTGGTTCAACAGCCCCAAAGGGGTTAATATTGTCAAGTCACATTTTCCACTCAGAAAATACACACCGTTGCTAACAAGCTGGATTAAATCTCGGCTTAGACTCTGTCTGCACCCAATTACCCTCGACCAATCACAGACAAGCTCTCAATAATCACCAAATTATCCACGTGAAGAAACCCGTGGAAAAAAATTCAAATTTTTTCCGTCGGATGACTTTTCAATTCATTAGCATGGACGGCGTTCGAAATATTTCTGAATCAAAATTTGATTAAATCTTTCAATATTTTGTAATGAAAATTAAAATCTTTTAAGAGCGTTCCAATATGGGCGGAATCAAATAGACAATTTATTAAGACAGTATCCTGTGTTTTCTGAAAGAATTGTTGAAACTTTTTCAATATATGGCATTTTTCACTTTTTCTGACATGTTAATTAATTAATAGGCCAATTTAGGGATTTAAAATTAAAATTAAAGAAAAATAAGTTTTTGTGAACATTTTTTCAGTGACTCATACAGAACAAAAGAATCCATTCAAATCTAACGTCTCTGAAATTTGTACTCGCATAATGTGATTTTTTTTCTCCATAAACTTTATATTTTTGCAGTTGGAACATGATCAAGTACGAAAAAATTCTATTAAAAGATTGAAATATTGGATCCAACACTGAGCACCAAATGCCACATTATCAGCTCTGCAGACAACATCCGGCAAAATTTATTCATAGCAGGAGGAAACCGGATTGCCCGGAAAAACCTCCACTCTCAAAGAGAGTCGCCCTCTCGATCGTCTGATCAGCGGTTTTACCCAGACCCTCAGAGGGGACAGGCACCAATGTTTCCATGGTGTCCTACTGACTCCTCAAGCGGCTATCAGAGGCATAGTGTAGAAGCTGAACGCGGGCTTCATTTTTGAATTTTTTTGTTAAAATATCCAGTCATTTTTAAAGACTTATAACAACAGGGTGGCCTTTTCATGGTCAGTAATTTCAAACAGTTTACCCAGGAGGGGGTTCTTTTAAAGTCATCGAACCCCAGGCCCGTAGCTAGCACAGGGACAAGGGGGCAAATGTCCCCCCAGGCAAATTGTGCAAAAAAAAAATTTTTTCAGCAAAATCAAATGGGATAAAAGATATTTATTGTTCGTGTCTCAGAGTGCAGGAACTTCA
>NMRB01001262.1:28223-65879 GCA_002633025.1 Notospermus geniculatus
CCCTAGCCAACCAAAAAATGTGACTTTCATGTGGATTTTCGGCAAAAAATGGCAAAAAGAGGTCTTCTGCCCCCCCCCTGAGAGGCTCCTGCCCCCCTGAATCAAAAAGTTAAATACGGCCCTGCTTACATACATTCTGAAACATTGGGGGGGGGGGCAGGGACCTTATCCACAAAACCCTCATAACTTTATGAGTACCCAAATCTTTTATTAGGCTTTGGGAGAACAATAGGGTGCTCATGAACAATTGTTCACACACTCCATTAAATTACGACTGCTTTATGAAGGTCCTAAGGCCTTGAGGGTACCACAAGCAGCACAAAATGTGTGCTCCAGTGGGGGTCTGGTTGTCTCCCCCGAAAAATTAAAGTTAAAAGTTAAAGTTTATAGTCTGATATCAACAACAGTAATGGTGTCATCCAACTCTACACTTTAACCCCAGTCTATCCTGAAACCTTTCAGTAGAACTCAAATGACCTGCTCATTCAGCGCTACAATCCCAGCATTTCTGACCGGTACCCATTTATACACCTGGGTGGAGAGAGGCCAGTGAGGCAGAGACTCCGAGACTCGCCCAAAGTCTCACGCCCAGTGGGATTCGGACCCGGGACCTAGTCTGACCGCTAGTCGGAGGCCCGAATCACTACACCACCGTGGCTCGGAATTCTGGAACCTTGACGCTTTGATCTACAATTTCAGCCTTATTCATAACCAAAATAAACACGACTGAAGAAGACTATTTAAACAAACGCAGGAGGTAGACAGCCTTCATTCACTAATACCACACTCTCCCATTTTTTCTCCGAACCAAGACGCCACCAAGAATCATATTAAAACGTAGAGAATTCAGTGTAAAACTCGATGCCACTTCCAGTCAGCACACATCTCCCACGGGAGGGTCCATAATCGTATCCCAGACCAGCGACCATATTCGTATCTGCACGCACGCGATCATTTTTTCATTAATACAGCTCGGAGGGCTCGCTACCGGCTTGCCACACATCAATCAGGACAGCAGGAGAAACAATTGGATGTCTATTAGCTATTCTAGACAAAGATTTCTTCTGATTTTATGGGAGATTGAGTTTTTGTGCATGACTGAACGCCACCGAACTCCCCGTGGTTAGAGGCCATCTTGATTCTCTACAAACCATAGAAACTAGCCTGACGTTGCTAGCATTATTTCTGCCGTACAAAACTGGCCCTACCAACATAGATGATGATTTGTATTTGTATTTGATTTTTCTGTCGGGGCCGAAGCTATAGCATTATTGGCCCTGGTAAGTACGGAGGAGGCCATCTCAAGCTACTCATGTTCCTCACTTGGATGGAGTCTTTTATTTGCCCTTGCAAAGAAACAAGGTACAAGGCACCATGGCTTACTCTTCCATGTGACGGATATGAAGAGCCGGGAATGAAATCCCACATGGCCCGGGCTGGATTCGAACCCGGGACCTGCCGCTTGCTGAGCGGACGCGATAACCACTCGGCTATCAAGTGCCTTGATAGCCTCGTTATCAAGACGAGACACTGACACCTCCATCCTTACCACCGGATCACCCATCCAAGTAAACATAGCCTACCTTAACTTGGATGGGGTCTTTTACTTGCCCTTACAAAGGCACAAAGTTCAAGGCACCATGGCTTACTGTCCTATGCGACCAACTAAAGAGCGAGGGATGACAAACCCATATGGCCCGGGATTCGGACCTGGGATCTGCAGCTTGCTGAGCGGGTGTGATAATATAACCAGGAGGCTATCGGACACAGATGACTCGTCCTCGAATCACTTAGCGCAACTCTGCATCTCAGTGCCGAACGACACTTTCCAGGTTCGCCTGGGAAGAACTGCCAGATACGCGCCGGTCACCCGTCCACGTACTGACTGCGCTCTACGCTGCTTAACTTCTAGCTCGGATGCAAATGTGCCAATCACTAGGGCTAGGACATAAAGGAAATCCCCCATTATCCGGTGGGGTAGGCCATGCCAAGTACATGTAGCTGGGGTACAGCAGAATAGAGAGCTTTCGCAACCGCCCGGCTAGGCCCTACGACGACATTTATCTATTGTGTGAGTCTACCTGAACAATAGATAAACGTCGTCGTTGGGCCTAACCGGACGGTTGCGAAAGCTCTCTAATATCCTGACTACAACATGGTTTACGCTGAACATCTCGGCTGTCTGAGAAAAAGGTCCATTTCGCTGTCTATACACTGAAACGAATGTCCACCCTTAGGTAGCATTACCAAGGACATCCACATCAAAACGAGAAAAAAAACTCCACCAGTGATATGTCCATCTAGCAAATAGGCTGTCCACATTTCATTTCCAAACCTTAAAGTCTCGGTTTTGTTATAGACAAATAAAGTTGACTGAAAAAAACTCAGATACTTCAATGCCCTAAGGCGTATGTCAAAAACACACAAGCCTAAACTGAGGATAATAGCCGAGACCAAAAAATGCCACCGGCAACCCATCCTATTGTCTTAGGTATCTTGGTCGTCGTAGCAACTGTCTGTAAACAGTTCCATCCCTGTAGGATTGTTCAAGGATACAGCAAGGACTTAGCTTTGTTTTCGTGGCCCATAGCTTGGCCATCGATTTTTTTTCATGGCCCGTGGCTTCGCCAGTCGAAAACATGGACAGTAATCTTTTTATCTGATGGTACAAGGAGTTGCTCGAAGTCATTGGCGAGTCAAAGATAGAACAATTGTTCATGAAAGTCATAAAGTTAAATACCACAGTATTAACCTTTCTGTATAACAAATGCCAAAAAAATTTTTAAAAGGGTAAAGGGAGATTTATCTACCAAAGGTCATACTGAAGGATGCTCATGAATGAGGACTATATGCTTGGATTGGATTTTTCCATCAAGGCCGAAGCCAGAATGACTGGCCCTGGTGGGTACGGAAGAGGCCATCTCATTTGGATGGCGTCTTTTACCTGCCCTTGGAAATCCACAAGCATGACAAGGTAGGCGTAAAAGGCACCATGGTTGCTGTCCCATTTGCACGATTTTTCCATCAGGGCCAAAGCCATTGCATCGCTCTGGTACATGTAAGTATGGAAGAGGCCATCTCAAGTTACTCATGTTCCTCACTTGGATGGGGTCTTTTACTTGCCCTTGCAAATCCACAACCATGACAAGGTAGGGCTGAAAGGCACTGTGGCTTGCTGTCCATTTGCAGGATTTTTCCATCAGGGCCAAAGCCATTACATTATTGGCCACGGTAAGTATGGAAAAGGCCACAAGCATAACAAGGTAGGCCTAAAAGGAACCAGGCTTGCCGACCCATTTTGCAGAATTTTCCATCAGGACTGAAGCTATTCATTATTGGCCCTGGTAAGTATGGAAGAGGCCATCTCAAGCTACTCGTGTTCCTCATTGGATGGGGTCTTTTATTTGTCCTTGCAAAGACACAAGGTACAAGGCACCACGGCTTACTGTCCCATGCGACGGACATGAAGAGCTAGGGATGGTTAATCCCATATGGCCCACTGGATTCAAACCCGGGACCTGCAGCTAGCACTGAATGTCCCTTTCCAATGACATGCCAAGGCACACTTCGTCCATAAATACGAAGATCGCAAACGACGAAGAAATCTTCTGAAGGTCGTCTTCAAAGCAATCAATCAGACAACCGCGATCCGTGACCAGCGCTGGATCTTCTAATGAAATAACACGTGTGACCAGGTGTGTGCCGTTCAGCCTTGGCGGTTAATCATTGGTTTTCGTACATGACATGGCCAAATTCATTCATTCCTGTGTTGGCGTCGTTTTTGTGGGTGATCTGGTTACCGAGTGGCTGTAGGGACAAAAATACAAGTCGCAGAGCAAGCTTCGCCATGTCAAATGCATCAGGGCCAGAAAACAGAGGGAGTCACTGCTAAACATCAGACTCCAAATGCAACGATTGTACTACTTCCAAGTTTTGCAGTACATTTACATTGGACCTTGCTATGCAAATTATAAGTAAAATCATTTGCTAACTTTTATGAATACCAGCCAATGGGTCATATGAATAAAGACTAGTAAATGCTTTTACTTGAATTCTGCAACACAAATACACTAGGCAATGCTGTACAAATCTGAAGTAAAAGCATTTGCTAGTCTTTATTCATATGACCCATTGTCCAAAGAGCTGCTCATGCCGTACGTGGCGCTCAGCCTCATCTCAATATTTTCATTGCCCGAAGTCATCCCTTGATTTGGAATAAATAAAACGACCTTCACGTCACAGCAAATAACACACAACCAACCACGATACACCCCAGAGCAATACAAAACCACAACGACGCGCCAATTCCATAAACGTGGATGCAACACTCGACGGCCTCGAGTTATGCGATGCTCCCCGAGGAGTTTATAAATGACCTTCAGACTTATTGATGACGGTGTGAATCTACATGCGTATCACAGCGTCCCGTAGCGTCATTCATGTGCCAGGCGCGGGAGACCCACTCACATTATTAACTCCCCTAACAGGTGGAGAGGTCGGTCTGGTGTTCGTAAATCGGACAAGGACTTAGGCTGACGGTCGGTAATTCAAAACAGCAGTGACCAGGGTTCTGCCCAAGATGGAACGAGTGGCGGTCGGAACGGGGGATGTGGGGCCCTCCCGCAGGAAAATTTGAAATCTAGACTTGCTGAAATGCGATTTCCTGGCACCTGAGAGTCGAAATAATGAGCTCATTTCGCGTCAAAATGACCCCGATCCACTCTATTGCCACTAAGGCAGCCTGACGTTGTCATTGGTCAGAACTGTGTCAGGAAGCCCCGACGGGAAGCACATTTGGTGAACGGGAACAGAAAGGAAATTCGGAAGTGTGCGTGGCGGGCATCTCTCGTGGCACACTTCGTTAGTTCTGATGGTCGGAAAATACTCTTTTTAGACCAAGTGCCGGTCGGCATTTCTGTGTCCTGGACGGGGCCGTCCGGCACCGACCAGCAGCGGCAGACCCTGAGTGACGGAATACCGATCCGTTACCAAGACATTCGTGAGATTAACTTCTGTTTCTGCGGGGATTTGCAGGGTTGACAATCCATCACGCCACGACAGGCCAGGTTTTTTTCCACAATATCCACTGACCACTCTAAGAAATTAGGCCCATCAGGGCTCAATACTAATGGACAAGGCAATCTTCCCTTGTCCTCGAAACCTCCGTTCTTAGTTACCCTCCGCAGTATATCCGCCGCATTCCGCCATATAACAAACATACAATCAATGATATTGGACGCAGAAAAGCCAGCCTTGGCCTGACAAGGGATTTCATGGCGTGCAACGTGTCCTAATTCCCAAAGTGATTTCAACTGGAGCCAATTTTGCCATCCAACAACGCTGACCACTCTAGAGATTGTGTCCAGTTGGTGAAGACAGGAACGTTTAGATCAGATGGACACAAAACGGAAGACCTTGAAGTGATTCTTTCCTTCTGAAATGCGCAGACACACCATGGTTTTTTTTATGAGGACACTGGTACTGTCGGTAGACCTGTAGTTGTTGAATGAAAGGACTTCTTCTGAAGTGCAAAGTCCCATAGGTTTTTTATATCATCATATCATTACCGGCGGCGTAACCCTGTTGGGTTTTTGCCAGAGGTATGGAGTCCACGACAGGCTACAGTCCACCTGTGTGGGGTCTACTTGCCCTGCCATAGACACTCAGGTACAAGGGACCACGGCTTTTAGTCCCATCCGACGAACCCTCAATCAATATTACACAATTTTTGTTATGCCTTCGCCCGGAGTCGAACTCGTGCTGGCCCATTGCACAGTTTGGTAGTCAAGCACGCTAACCACTTGACCACCGGGCTTAGACGAGAGGGGTGCATAGTTGACCACAAGATTTTTGCATCCATAGGACCTGAAATTATTTGAAGAAAAGTTGTTCCTATTAACCATCTGAAGAATGTTTCTTCAAATTTTTTCCATTTCATTTCCAAGGCTTTTAGAAAACTTCGAACAGAAGATACCGTCTGCTCAAACCTGGGGGCAGATGATGAAGGGGTTAAAGGACCACGGTATTGCCACTTTATCTCGACAGGCGGCGCCACCTCACCACTCTCAAACCCAGGGACTAACTACCTTGTCGGCGAATAGGCCCGATGCTTTTTTGTAGTTCATCTTACTGCCACTAGGTGGCTCCCTCTACGTCGGCAGTCAAATAACACATTTGCGATCCAATAGACAAACCCCAAATTCCCAGATCTGCGCACTTCCGCCGAAATTGTAAACACAACCTCGATCTGAAACCAGCTGACGTGACACAATCCATGATTCAGCAATGGTTGACTCTGACGCAACGTCGTCGAAGTCACTGTCGTTGGGTTCTCTGCGTCACGTCATTCAGTTTCAAGCCGTGGTTCTGTTTACGATTTCGGCGGAAGTGCGCAGATCTTTCTCATTTTCGTCAATTTGGGATTTGTCTATACATGCTCCTTTAAGACCCACATCAACCTGACCACGCTAAGACAGATAAGAACCAAACTTTGGTGACGGCTCAGATCACCAACATACCACGATGACATTAACAAACCTAGCCTCAACAATTCCGTCTGACACCATACTCGACAGATCCAGACATATCTCAAACAAACTCGACAAAAAACCTGTGTAGCCCTAAACCCGTCATACGACCTCAGACCTGCCGCTGGTACTGATGGGTAGCAATATCGAGTGAATTAAAGAGGAGATTTCTGACTGATCAAAGGCCACGTCTACGCGGCCAGATAATAGGCCAGATCGGCGATGAGGACCAAAAGCTTTGAAACAGAACAGTTTTAATATGGAATGGAACTTGAACCCTCTTCGATCATCAAACATCATTTTTATCATCAGAGAGTCTGTTGGACTTCAGGATATAAATACCATGTGCATTCCTGCACCCATCCAGTGTTTCCGCCAGAGGGTACTAAGGGTTAACTATACGCTACCCTGAACTGAACTGAAAATCACCATTTTCTTTAATTTCATGGGGTTTTTGCTGAAGAAACTAGTACAGTACGTTGCACAACTGACCTACCTTTATCCGCGTACGTCGCGCGGAAAGTACGCTTCAGTTCACTGTGTTTGGTACAGGCACGTCACACGTCTCTTCTGCCTGACGTCCGCGCACCACGGGCAAATGACGTTACGTCTTCACTGCGTGCCTTCCATGACGGTGTGCGACGTCCGAGGAAGATACGCGCATGGCACTGCATGTGGTACGCAGATGTTGCACGGCATGGAAGGGAGGTCAATTGTGCAACTCTGTGCCCTCAAAAATTTTATGGCAGAAACCCTGCAATCTGGGTTTGTAGCATCCCCCTCAGCCTCATCTTCAAAAGTTCTCCATATGTGCTGGAATCAACATCCTGATGCAAAGATGTAATGGCATTACATCTTTGCCATGATGTCAAATGGACTGCAAAGATTGTTTCCAAAAAGATGACTTTTGCCACACACATGAAAAATATAAGTCAACCTGAAATAGACATCACCAGGGAGTTTAAGACGCATCGAGCTACCCGCCTAGAGTTGGGGTAGGGTCAATAATTCTAGGCCTTTTTCGAGAGGTGTGCATTGTGCCATAAACATGGGTGCTGCTGTGCCCTTTTTAAACCCCAGGGCACCGTGCCCCCAAAACAAAAAAAATATTTTTTAGGTCCCAGTGCCCTAATACCCTTGTCATGGTCCCTTTTGGTCATATCACCTTAGAAACTGATTTAAATCGGCTGTTGACTGGAGTTATAGAGGCATTTTTAACTGGCAAGCTTCTCGAATTCTGTTGGTATAAATGTCGCGAATGAAAAGTGCCCTTTTCTAGGCTGAAGTGCCCTTTTTAGGCCCTAGTGCCCCTTTCTAGGTTGAAGTGCCCCTTTGACAAAGTTTGCACCGTGCCCATCTGAAATCCTAGATACAACCACGTCACGGAAAAAAATATCTTCCGTTTCCTGACATTCCAGAATGGTACGGGCATTAAATTTGTCCTTGGCAGGGTTTCCGCCAGAAAAAAAAAAGAGGGTACGGACCAAAAAAAAATTTTTTTTTTGAAAAAAAATCTTTTTTTGAAAAATTTTTATTTTTATTTTTATTTGTTTATTTTGGTTTTAAACGATGTTTAGTGCCATTTTAGGCGTATTTTGAAGCATAAAATCACTTTCCATCGTGAAATATGATGTTAAATGGTGAAAAACAATGAATACTGCTGATAAATATGTGAATTTATCAAATTTTTGAGGGTACGGATCCGTACCCTGGAAAAATTTTAGGGTACGGAATTTTACCCATTTTACCCTCTGGCGGAAACCCTGCTTGGGAAAATTCGCGTGACTTCAGCCAAGTGGTTCAACTAATTCTCGAATTTTCATACCAAATATTTACCTGCAAATGACACATTACAGGAATACGTGCAATAAAACCTGATCCACGCTCCAGAGAACACATCTGGTAACACGTATGTAACTATCCTACGTCCTACCTACACCTCACCCCGAGCCGACGCGGATGTTGTACTGAGGCGCCCTCTGGGAAAGCTAGAAGGTTGTACAGTTCCCCAAGATGATGTAGTACACAACTATACAACCTACTACCTCAGACTGAGGGGCCCACTCCTGGCTAACGGCATTCACGGGAAGATCCGGACTATAGATCCAGAATAGTATCCGAAATACGGGCGAATCCGTAAAAAAATATTCCATCCGGATTTAGATCCACGATTAGATAGATCCTGAAGAGTATCCAGTATCCGTCAAAATTCCAGAACTGCACTGGAGTAAATCCAGAGTTTATCCTGAAGGTGTAGCACGCGAACTCCCGAAGGGGTAGCACCCACGCGACACGGACCCATAAAGACGAGCTTGTGGACACAGTTGCAGCACAAGTTCGGATCTACGGGTTGGCGCAACAGGGTTGGTCGGAGTGTTGGCATTTGTTTCTTGGCGTTGGTCCTGCAAAGACAGAAAGTGAGAGTCTTGAGTGAAATGAACAAGACAAACGTGAACTAGAGAGTCTGAAAAGAACAATACGTATTAGAGATTTTGAAATCGACAATACGGAGATTCTCCGGTTCAAACAAACAACATGTACGACTATGGATCGAAAAGAACAGATTCCGAATGAAAGAGCTATTCATCTGACGTCTGAGTTGAAGACCAATACATATTAGATATTGTGAGAGGAAGAACAATACATATTAGAGATTCTGTTTGAAAGAACAAGACGTATCAGAGATTCTGAGTGGAAGAACAATACATATTAGAGATTCTGTTTAATAGAACAATACATATTAGAGATTCTGAGTGGAAGAACAATACATATTAGATTCTAAGCAAAACGAACAATACATATTAGATTCTGTGCATAATGAACAATACATATTAGAAATTGTAAGTGACAGAAACAATACATATTAGATTTTGCGCGCAATGAACAATACTTATTAGAGATTCTGAGTCTACGGAACTCAATTTTGTAATCAGCATCTGTAAATTAACAACTCAAAAGAAAGAAATACAAAGATATCAAATCCGTGACCTTAACCCATATTCTGCCTTCCGATTACAATTATCCACACGCTACAAAACCCCTGACAAATTTTCCACGATTGTGGCGAGGAAAAAGAGAATCTTTAATTAGTGAAATTACGGCACGTTACCGTGGGTGAATCGTCAGTTTTTTACTCTGCGTAGAGATTGAGGTGTAAAGAATAACGGGCAGGTTATTGACCTCTATTTGTTAATACAGTCCATTTTTTCAACGGAAAGCTGATTAACGTGAGGTTTGTCATCATCAGATTTTGATCATTCGTAGAAATTCATCAGACGACTGTCATCTGCGTGACCCTTTTGAGGTATGTTAATATTTTGTGTCACAGTATGAACGGACCCAATGCATTCCATCATACAAACCTTGGAGATGAACAAATGAGATTTACCGGGGCAGTTGCATCATGGAACACATCACATTAGGTCAGAGAGGTCAACTTCAAGGTCAGAGAGGTCAAACTTCAAGGTCAGATAGGTCAACTTCAAGGTCATAGAGGTCAACTTCAAGGTCAGATAGGTCAACTTCAAAGGCCAGAGAAGTCAAACTTCAATTTCAGAGAGGTCAAACTTCAAGGTCAGAGAGGTCAAACTTCAAGGTCAGTGAGGTAAACTTCAAGGGCAGAGCCAACAATGACCCTAGTTAGTGTTAGTGTTTGCGGTTCTAGGCTCAATTTTCGGCTATTTTCTCTGATTTTTTAATCAGGTTCTTCCTGCCGTAATCGTCGCTAAAAACGAACGGGTTAATCACACCACAAAACCCCTCCATATTGACACATTCCATTACGTCGAGTCTGCAGCCACTACAAATACCCGACCGGAATTATTATGCCCGAATCGCAATGGTCGCTGACAAGTATACATTTTCAATTATCGCCGACCAGCGTGACGGCTTTCACTTCACCGCCACTGATAGCTTCTCAAGGTCTTCGGGTATTTGTGGCAGAAAAGTAATCGACATGGCTCATAATTAGACAGCATTACTTCTTGTCTTTTTTTACATGGGGAGTGGTGGGGAGAGAAAACGTGGGGTGCTTTCTTCTTGAGAGGGCAGTAAACCATGGTTCCTGCCTGTCAGTCAGCCAATTCAAGGCCATTTTAATGCTTTTCAAGGCCGAGGGTCCGTGGGTTCGAGTCCGGTAGGAAGCTATGTCATTCACCTTAGAAACCTGTTTTTATTTCATGCCCTTTAAATTGTATCTCCTTTATATGTGACCCTTTGCATAACGTAAAACTGTTTGGGTCGGAGATTGGATTACTCGCAGGGTGCTTAGGGACGCCTCGTTTGACATGGGTCATTGAACCATCTTTTTTGAAGATGGGGATTTGGCCTAGTGGCTAAGGCGTGCTGCCCTCGAGTGCTGGCGATTGATGCCTGATGCGAGGGTCTGTGGGTTCGAGTCCGTAGATACATTATACTGCAGCATAAAAACACTTTAGCTACTATATAGGTGATATTGCCAAAGAATATTTGAAGTGCAAAACAGCTAAAATTTGGCAAACATATAGGGCCCTATGCACCAAACGAAGATTATCTTGAACTCAGGTTGAGCCACAACTTTTCCATTGTCACATCAAGCCCCGGTAACTGAACAATTGAAAACTTGTGGCTCAACCCTGAGTTCAAGATTATCTTCGTTTGGTGCATACGGCCCATAGAGGTATCCACATACGTCATACCAAGGCAGACAATTCAGTGTTCTCCGCAGGTTTTGGTCTAAAAGGGGCGGCAGTGGGCGTGGTGCCGAAGGCACTGCACGGGGCACCTTCTGGTGGGGGGTCTTGGGGCCCTCCCCCAGCGAAATATGGATTTTAGGTGCTCTGAGATGCGTTTTCTGAGCATCTGAGATGCATAATTGAGCGATCTTAATCATAAATATTATTAGGGCGGACGAGTTTTTAAGAGGGGCGGGCGGTTTTTAAGAGGGGCGAATTTTGCTGTTGGTATTTTTAAGAGGGGCGGGCCGCCCTTCTTTAACTGGTGTGGAGAACACTGGACATACCACCGGGACAGATGTCTTCCCCCAGTAAATGAAACAGCTACTGTGTCTCATACACAATCAGTCTACCAAACCACAATCACGAAACTCCAGATATGAACTATATTTAGCGTGAATTTTTTTGCCGAGACAAGCGCTCTGATTGGCTGACCGCACGCCGGCAAAAGTGATGTAATCATGTGACAAATTATACGCTATCAACGCGATACTTCTCCATTTGCTTCTGACTAACAAGAAAATAGAAACGCCTCGGTACAATCTATCGATAATAAACGCACACATTTCGACCAATTTGGTCTCATTTTCTGTATCTCTGCTATTTTCATACGGTGACGCCACGTTTTTTTCTCCGCGACGTTTTTCAATCTGCAATACACGGGGACGCAGATGGCGCTATCTCCGCACAAACGGAAGGTTTTTCGATCGCCGTCTCACTCTCCTCGAAACGAATATAGCGGAAATACGACAGGGAAAAAACGTTGACGGACTCGGGTTTTTCTGGTGGCAGTTTCAGCAACAATTTGTCTGGTGAGAAAAAGATGACTCGGCGGAAATCTGATGAGGACACGAGAGGTTTTATTTTCTGGCCGGTGTCACCTGATGATGAATTATCCAGTTTAAAGGGCAAACACCCCAAGATATTTTAATCAGGTTGATATGAATTTAAAGGGGAAGACCCCAAGATGTTTTGTATACATGTAGATTATATGAATTTAAAGGGAAAGACCCCAAGATGTTTTGTATACATGTAGATTATATGAATTTAAAGGGAAAGACCCAAAGATGTTTTGTATACAGATTATATGAATTTAAAGGGGAAGACCACAAGATGTTTTGTATAGATTATATGAATTTAAAGGGAAAGACCCCAAGATGTTTTGTATAGAGATTATACAATTTTAAAGGGGAAGACCCCAAGATGTTTTGTATACCGGTAGATTATATGAATTTAAAGGGAAAGACCCAAAGATGTTTTGTATAGAGATTATATGAATTCAAAGGGGAAGACCACAAGATATTTTGTATAGTTTCTGTGAATTTAAAGGGGAAGACCACAAGATGTTTTGTATAGATTACATGAATTTAAAGGGGAAGACCACAAGATGTTCTCTATCAAGTTTGAATGAATTTAAAGGGGAAGGCCCCCAAGATATTTTGTATAGAGTTTCTGAGTTGAATGGGGAAGACCACCAAGATGTTTTGTATAGAGTTTCTGTGAATTTTATTTAAAGGGGAATACCCCCAAGTTGTTTTGTTAAAATGCAATGTGAACTAAGACCAATACTCAAACATTTTGTTCCCGATTTTTCTGCATAAGATCAATGCTCAAACATTTTGTCCCTGATTTTTCTGCAGAAGATAAGACAATTGTCGAAACATAGAGATTTAGTACGTGAAGACTGCGTAGGGCAATCATCTTGAAATAGACAAGGGAATTATAAGGTCTGTGTCGTCTGCACATCATAAGCCAAGCAGCTCCGTTACCTATTAGCCGATTTCTCCAGGGCTCTAAGTAAACATGACTTGGTCAGGACCCAGTGTCCCTGAGCAATATTTCTAACAGTCTCGACACAATAAGATATCGTCTGACACGAAATCATATCCAGGAGCGTTCCGTCTTAACCNGGGAGACCAAAGATCGGGTCGAGACGTGACGAGAATGGCTTCAGCAAATCATCTAGCGAATGATTTCAGTAACACCATAAAGGAATCAACCATAAAGGTTTAACTGCGAACGTTGAACTAACTGAGGGAGACACTTCGTGTGTTGCCACCAGATGTCTCTCACTGCCTGAATTTTGGCTTTATGTAATAGGCAGGAGCTTCAACTTTTTTTGTGGTGAAGGGGTACATGAACCTGTCAACTTGATGCTTTGAATTCCATTTCTGAGGATAACAGAGCTATTTCCAGCACAATGAGTGTTCCATGTGCAGCAAATGTACGTTAGCCTATTCAAATGTACATAGATGACCCTGCGCTCTCATCGTTCGTGGGGTTCTCATTAATTCAGTCCTTTTGTATCATAAGATCAACTAGTCGGAATTCAACAAAATTTGCAGTAAACGTGCAGAAGGGTCTCTCCTATCATATGGAAGAGTCAGAATGCAAATCTGTTGAGGTTTAAAGGGATACTGTCCACATTTATAAAATGCTAAATTTGTAAGTTGAACCTTTATGGTTGAATTCCTTTATGGTAACATCTTCTACAAGTTGTAACTTACGGGTCCAATTGCACTTTTTGGCGAAAGTCTGGTTTTCGAAACTCGTTTCAAGTTGTCAGATTGGTGTAGTGGAGATAGTGGAGCTTGTCACCGCACTGACTGGGTTCAACTCCTGGTCGCTGTCAGAATGGCGTAGTGCTAAAGCTAGCAACTGTCACCTCTGAGACCCCAGGTTCAATTCTCAGTTGGACCCAGGAAGCTATGGGCCGTATTCCAGAAGCTTCCTTAACTCTAAGGTTTACCTTTAGCTATATTGTTTGAAGGGCAGGATACAAAAGATTAAAGTGGACCTTAGGCCCCTATTACATAGAAGTATACGGTATACGAAAACGCCGGTTAACAAAGGCTTCCCGAGGATTCACGACCGTGAAGCCATTGTTAACCGGCGTTTTCGTATACCATATACTTCTATGTAATAGGGGCTCAGAGTTAAGGAGGCTTCTAGAATACAGGCCATTGTCTTTTATGTTAGAAACCTGTTATTATTTCATGCCCTAATATTTTTTGCACGGGAAATAACTTGTCATACGCGGCACAGAGCTCCTGATTCAACATTCGATTTCCGATGATCTGAACTTTGTCCTTAACTTGGCATTTACTTAAGACTATTCACAGTAGGCCTATAGTATACCCTATGAACAGAAGAAACCTCAGCAAAATTTCAGAAGATACTGGTGAAAAAAAGTGATATTTTGCAAAAGTGATATTTTGGAAAAGTGGTTTTTGAAAATGAAATTTTGATATCTTAAACAAGTCATAATTTGCAAAAGTGATATTTTGATACTTTGAAAATGTGACATTTGAAAACAATATTTTTTAAACAAGTGTACTTTGAAAGTGATATTTTGATACTTTTAAAATGTGATATTTTGAGGCTGATCTTTTAGCTTTCTGATGTATTTACCAAAATTCTCAAAAGATACTTTGCTCCAAATGTTGCCAAGCAACATTGTTATTGAAATTTTCAATGCAAAGATGACCAAGGATCCAAGTTTGGTGAGACAAAATCTAAAATGGCATAATCCAGCGTGGGTGTTCTCCATTCGTATGGGTTGCTCCCCCTCTTCCTTGACGGTGTGGCTAGAGCCTCCTCACGGCAGCGCCGCTCAATATAAACGATTCGGACATCACCATCAAAACCGCAGCCACGATATTCACCACGAAGTAACCATCACCGTCGAGAACACGCCAGCTCTAATCTCCCGTCACGACCTTCAATCGCGATCCAAACATTTGCATCCTTGACAAATCGAACGCGACATGCACACGCCGGATACTTGACGTCTGGAGCCGTCGTGCCTAATTGACCAATCAGACGGTAGCAGAATTCGTCGATTACTCGTGGGACGGCACAAAGAACCAGTTCAATAATTGATCCTTTTTCGACCATTAATTGGAAAAGTTCTTCTCATGATAACAGATAACGCCAATGTAAAGACGCTAAGTCCATTTTTTTCACAGGAGTTAGCTTGCATCTCAGATGACCTCGGCTGCCAAGGGGCCTCAGAAAACAATCCATGTGCAGGCTGTGAACCAGCAACCTCTGGTGGTGGGGTTGGTGCACTGGGCCATTTTGACATCGCATGGAGATTGACAGAATTGCATAAAGGTGCCAGCAGAGATATGGATTTCTCAAAGAGACCATCGCTGCGAACCATGTCTAAATGCCTATGCGTGCTACCCATCTCCACGAGTTTCGTGTCCATGACCCAGTTCACAGAAACAATCTTTCATCTCACAGGCATGAATTTCTATGTTTGCTGCCAGCTTTAGGAGTGTGATGATCTCAACTGACATGATCTGACAGACATGTGTCCTGCCAGCTTCTGGAGTGTATGTCACAGTCTTACAGACGTGTGCTGTCAGCTTCAGGAGAGCATATCATAGTGTGCTGCCAGCTTTAGGCATGCATCTCACTGACATGATCCTTCAGAGACATGTGTGCTGCCAGCTTCAGGATTGAATATTATGGTCTTACAGACATGTGCTGCCAGCTTTAGGCATGAATCTCACTGACATGATCTCAGACATGTGTGCAGCCAGCTTCAGGAGTGCATGTCATGGTCTTACAGACATGGATGCTGCAAGCTTTAGGCACGCATCTCAATGACATGATCTCAGACATGTGTGCTGCCAGGTTGAGGAGTGCATGTCATGGTCTTACAGACATGTGTGCTGCCGGCTGCTGACACACATCTCACTGACATGATCTCAGATACGTGTGCAGCCAGCTTTCGGCACGCATGTCAGTAAGATGATGTCACAGACATGATCTTACAGACGAGTGCTGCCAGCTTTAGGCACGCGTCTCACTCACATGATCTCAGACATGTGTGCTGCCAGCTTTAGATCTGCAGCACACACTACTGATTGCATGATTGAAACTTGGATCACAGTGGCAGACACCATTCACAAAGGCCAAGAAAACACAGACAGGAGATTTTTCAATTTAGATCAGCATAAAGAAAGTTATGTTAGCTTTTTCCCTTTGTAAATTCACCCTATATAGAATCTCCATCATATATTTGAACAACACATTAAAGAAGATTTTTCCATTCTTGATATTTTTTTTCCAGCGCTAGTCTGCAGTTATTTTGGGCGTAGGAACGCTCGAGATAGCTCCAGACGAAAACCTGATCAAAAACACAAATTGATTATTTCCCAAACGAAATCAGAAATTTCTGCTAAAGCGCGGCGCAGTATCTAAACAAACAGAGCATACTTGTATCCAAGGCGATAAACCTTGGGTGCATCAACCATACGTATCCGCGTAGACGCACCAGATATATTGCCATTTGATCTGACGAAAAAAATCAGACCCATAATACCTTTGGGCTAAAATTGCGTTGATTACTTTTATGTGATATTCATTCCCTCGGAAAAGATAGAAAGTGCAATCGTAAGAATTGATTGCCAGTGTTTTATTACACAATCAGAGAAAGAGAAAGGGTTCCGCTGGTTGGTTTTAGTACCATTTTTTTCTCATTTTACCACATTTCTCGTTCGGTGATGGAAGACCCTGACTACAGGGTGCCCCAAAAATAACGGTGCTATAGCGCTAGCAAACCAAAAGTTAACAGATGTACACTCTTGGTCATAAGTAAATCCGCACCAGATATTCTTGAATTACTCATTTTTTGGACAAGTGAAAGCCACATGCACTGTCTAACACATCCCGTTTCAATTTTTCAAATCGGCCAACATCCCTGTCTTCCACAGCAGTTCAAAGAGGGCAGGAACATTCCTGTCTTCCACAGCAGCTCAAAGAGGGCAGGAACATTCCTGTCTTCCACAGCAGTTCAAAGAGTGCAGGAACATTCCTGTCTTCCACAGCAGTTCAAAGAGGGCAGGAACATTCCTGTCTTCCACAGCAGTTCAAAGAGGGCAGGGTGGTTTTGAGAGTTTACCAACTGAAGTTTTCATCAAACTTTTCACCTGCACAACCTTCAGCCTTGGTCACTAAGCAACAGACGAGAGAAAATTTTTCAAAAATATATCAAGATCTCGCCAAAAATTGCATTTTTGTCCAAAATCTCAGCACATGCTTGGCAACCAGTGAACCCAACTATGAGAATGGTTAGATTGTTTAACTTGTAAACTTACCATTTGATAGCATTGATGACGTATTTGTACATGTATCTGTCTAAGATTTCACGGCTTACAGTTGCATTTTTGACCTGAAAATACAAAACGCAATAAAATTGTTAGAAAACATGAAATTGTTACACTTTCTTGTAATTTAAATACCTCAATCGCATCAGGCGTGTCCGTAGACTGGTTCCCGGTCCCAATATCGCTAACGGATAAGGGACCGGTATTGCCTGAGGTAACGACGTAGTTGATTGGCTAGCTCTTTTTGAATTTGAATTTGTAACGTCGCAGTTGATTGGTTAGCTATTTTGGGATGTGAGGTAAGTAAGCTATTTCTCAGTACTGAGGGGAATCCTCTGTGACGTCATATTATGGCAGCTTTCTGCCACAAAATGGCCGCCCAATACTGGTCCCTTTCTCCGTCAGAGCTATTTTGGGACCAGGAACCAGTCTAGCGTGTCCGTGGTGGGAAGAAGCCACCTGGGCTGCGAGAGTGGTGCAGTGCAAAAATCAGTGCTTGTCACATCTGGAGGTCGCGGGTTCAATCGTGGTCTGGCTTATTCTTCATGTAATACAGACAGCGAATCTCTTTGACAGTGCAGGTTGTTCCGGGCATTCCTGTTTCCTCCTGCTGAACTTATTCACATTGGGTCATATGAATAAAGACTAGTAAATGCTTTTACTTGGATTTTGCAACACAAATGCACTACGCCATGCTGTACAAATCTGAAGTAAAAGCATTTGCTAGCTTTTATTCATCACCCATTGGGTCATATGAATAAAGACTAGTAAATGCTTTTACTTGAATTTTGCAATATAAATGCACTAGGCAATGCTGTACAAATCTGAAGTAAAAGCATTTGCTAGCTTTTATTCATATCACCCATTGTCTTCTTGAGTAATATATTTAAAGAGGCTGGGTGAGAAAAATTCCGTCAGAAGCAGGTTTTTCCTAAAACCTGGATTTACAAGCTGCCGATTCAAGGATGCGAGCTGGGTTTTTGTAAAACTTGGATTCACGTCCTCCTGTGGCACTACACGAAACTAAATCATCGAAGATGAGTCCCCACACTATCGGCGGGTCTTTCCTAAAATGTGGATTTACAAGCTGCTGGTTTAGGAGTGGACACAATTGCGAGCTGGGTTTTTGTAAAACTTGGATTCACGTCCCCCCGTGACACGACACGAATATAAATCACCAAAGATGAGTCCCCACACTGTCAGCGGGTCGTGATAAAATACCAACTCGATATGTCACCCAATCCCATCAATGGCTGGTCATAAAACACGACTCGTGTGTCCGTCACAAGCGAGTTCGTGTCACGTTGAACTAGCAGACGACGATAATTGCGAGTCTCGGGAGAGACATGCTCCCGCTCAATGTGAATCCCGCCCGACACAAATCAATACCATCGTCAAGCCGTCGTCTGAAAGCCCTATTGAATTTTTATCCTATCTGCATACGATGAATGAATATTAGGAAAATAGACAGCGTCAGTCTATCAGACACGAAGACATCACCACTTTCTGATAACTTTTCTATCAACTTCACCAAGGGATACCAAACTGAATATGATGTCTCACGTTTTTATCGAAAAGTGCCGTTACTCGTGAAAATGGCCCCTTTCACAGACAAGATATTAAACTACAATGTGCACCATTTCAGAGTTACATGTACTTTCCATTTCAGATGAATATATGTACATGTATATGAACATGAAAAAGTGAAATTCTGGTAGTCAGAATGCTGGTTTTCCCATCAACCAAAAATACCCCAATGGAGAGCACTGACACCTCCGAAATGAATTTAATAGTTGAAATGTTATAACCCAATCGGGTATAAATCACAATAAAGTTGAATCTGAATGAAGAGACTAGAGGGACGGTAAACAGATACATGTTCTTTTCTGAACCGCTGGTTTTGTTGCCAACCAAAAATACCGCAATGGAGAGCACTGACATATCCAAAATGAATTTAATAGTTGAAATGTTATAACCCAATAGGGTATAAATCACAATCGAGTTGAATTTGAATCAAGAGATCAAGAGACCAAGGGGACTCTAAGCAGATAAATGTACTTTTCTGACGGATATATTTACAAGGACGAAGGAATTATCGTTGTTTCGCAATCATATGACTCGATGAACACGAAACAATCACGGAAAAGTCATAACATTTATGCAGCCAAATTATATTTCAAAGCCAAGAATATGTTTGTTCGCGGAGATAAATCGACATTTCGTGATCCCTTAATAATAAATCGGACTCACCTTTATCGGGATTTTATTGTCAGGTTTTTGCCCTGGGTGTTTAACCCTTTATTTCCAAAGGGGGCGGTTTGATGGCCTAGCGTTACCACATCCTACTCAGCAATGGGGAACCGGCGTGCCCAAAGGAGGCACTGGGGAACAACCCAGTTGAAACACAAAATCACATGCGCTGCGATGTTGAAAACGTCATTGACGTCGCGCATTGTTCGTGACGTTATGTGCGATCGTCATTCAGAATCAATGACATTGCTCTTGGGTCTGTTGTTTACGCTAAAATAGTCAATTTTATCCATGAAATTCAACATGTTCCCACATGTTCCCATTTGAATTTTCATTTGAAAACATTCAGATACATTGAGTCAGTAAACGTGTAAACGTGTAAAATTTGAAATTCAATGGACTACTTCAGGTACATGTATATTAGGGCTAGAAGTAGGGTGTAGTTTCAGAATTAAATGGCAAATAACGTTGGCTTGTCTGAGTTGTTCGTCAGCGCCACGTAACAGATTACTTCCACCGGTTCCTCATTGGCAGGTCACGAGTTTGAAACCAGGCAATGCCAGGACCATGTGGGATAAATCATCCCCGGCTCTTCACATCCGTCGCATGGGACGGTAATCCGTGGTGCCTTGTATCTTGTGCCTTTTCTAGGGCAAGTAAATGACCCCATCCAAGTGAAGAACATGAGTAGCTTGAGATGACCTCCTCCATACATTTGGGGCAGTACGGCGAAGTGCCTTGCCCAAGGAAACCGACATCACTCTTGAGAACAAAACATCTTCTACAAAAGAAATAAAATTTCAAGATGTCTCTAAAATCTCCCACTCGACAATTTTTTTGCAACACGCGAGATGTTTTCATTTGTCACACGGCACATTCTCTGCAACATCCCTCGTGAAGAGATTTACACTTGAGATGCGGAGGGTCCTTGATCGTGACAAGTTAGGCTCATTCATCACTTATAGGTGGAGCTGATCCGGTGACGGAGTTGAGAGTATTAAACAAGGAAAAAATTCTAATGCTTGAGATTAAATGGATCATCTTGGTTTAGGCCCGTCAACTGAGTTGGAACATTCGTGTCTTAGTTACGTTTGAATTTGTGACTTTTAATGCAGTTTGTGATGACGTGATATGAATCATACTAAAATTGACAAGAGTTTGTTAGTGTGTGTGTGTGTGCGTGTGTTTGTTTGTTCGTGATTTTCTCCAAGACTGACGAATGGTTCACCCTCAAACTTGGTATGCGCATGCAGACAGACCTCGGAAGTGTCCTCACGAAGCCCGAATTTTGATATGACTTCTACTTTGAAATACCAAGGTATTAACGAAAATAACAATGCTGTTTACGCCTTTTGACTCAGTCACGGCATCGAGAATTTTCCGTCGCGTCATCCGTCACCATTGCCATTTTGTAGTTCTTGAATGTGAACAACTTTTTAGACAAATTTCCAACATTTTAAGATTTTCCGTCAAAATTGGCCTTGGTCCTAGATGGTTTATCAAATTACAAGAAGACGTGGCCCCCATGATGAGATATTGAAGACGGATAATTGAATTTAGTTGAGACATTCAGACCATTAAACGGCAATCGAGACGGACTCTTTCAGATTTCAACAGACTCAAATTAAATCGGGCTATACCCAGCGGTCGAATTAAAACATCATGTCTGGCCAATGAATCATTGCGGCAAAATCAAGCTTTTGAAGTCTTGTGGCAGAGGATGGTCTACCGTTTTGACCAACCCTCCCTGGTCTTCGCGTCCGTCACATTGGACAGTAAGCATGGCGCCATCTACCTTGTACCTTTGGGCAAAGGGCAAGTAAAAGACCCCATCCAAGTGAGGAACATGAGTAGCTTGAGATGGCCTCCTCTGGCTCTTCACATCCGGTCGCACGGGGCAGTAAGCCGCGGTGCCTTGTGCCTTTGGCGCAAGGGCAAGTGAAAGACCCCATCCAAGTGAGGAAGATGATTAGGCCTATACATTTAGCTTGAGATGGTCTCTCCCGTACTTATCCAGGATTATACCTAGGCCATTTTAGAGAGGTGCTGTGCCGTGCCCTTTTTTAACCCCCCTGGGCGCTGAGCCCCTAAAAAAATTTTTTTAGGTCCCAGGGCTTCCCAAACCCTTTGTCATGGTCCCTTTTGGTCATATCACCTTAGAAACTGGCTTAAATTGGCAGTTGACTGGAGTTACAGCAATCTTCTTTAACTGGCAAGCTTCTCAAATTCTGTTAGTAGAAATGTCGCAACTGGTTGAAGTGCCCTTTTCACAAAGTTTGCACCGTGCCCATCTGAAAGCCTAGATATAACCCTGCTTATCAGGGCCAGTAATACTTTGCCTTTGGCCTTGATGGGTAAAAAAATCAAATCCATACCCGACTTGGTGATACAAGGTATAACATACATGCTGTATCAATTTCAAAATCTGACCAAGTCAAGACACGCAGGAACTTCTTAGAGTCAACCAAAGGAGATCCCATTCCACGGGTAAACATCTCAAACCAGATTATACCTCACTTTCCCTTTTTTCTGCCGGTAATTCCAGGGAAAACGAAGGCTATTAAACTTCAAATAGACACTTTTTTCCCAAAACACCACCGTAATTTGATAAAGACGGGAATGGTGCATTGATTTTTTTAACTTTTTTTATCGGATGGAGGTAGGGCAGACGCGGGGGAGACACAGAGCGCTTGAAAAAGAACGAGTATCATCTGCTTTTTCAGCAAGAGCACCATTTACTCTTTCAGCAATGGCATCATTTGCTCTTTCAGCAAGAGCATCGTTTGCTCTTTCAGCAAGAGCATTGTTTGCTCTTTCAGCAAAAGCATCATGAGCTCTTTCAGCAATGGCATCATTTGCTCTTTCAGCAATGGCATCATTTGCTCTTTCATCAAAAGCATCATTGCTCTTTCAGCAAGAGCACCATTTGCTCTTTCAGCAAAAGCATCATTTGCTCTTTCAGCAAGTGCATCATTTGCTGCTTCAGCAAGAGTACATGTAACACTTGCTCTTTTAGCAAGAGTATTACTTGCTCTTAGCAAGAGCACCATTTGCTCTTTCAGCAAGAGCACCGTTTACATTTTTCAGCAAAAACATTATTTACTCTTTCAGCAACAGCATCATTTGCTCTTTCAGCAACAGCATCATTTACTCTTTCAGCAAGAGTATCATTTGCTCTTTTGCTGACACCATTTAGAACCCAGAGTGATTTGTTGGCATCATATTGGATGTCACAGAAAATATGTCTCTTGATAAAACAGGTATTTCTGTGGGTATTTTTAAAATAACCAGGTGAAGAGATCAAATTCTCATTATTTCTAATTTTCAGAGCAGGCAAGGGGGGAAAATCGAAGTTAAACAGAACGATTTTCTGCCCCATTTTCCCACCATTCTTTTCATTTTCAGTTTAAACTGATGCTCTCCTCTCGTCCACTAGTTGAGGATGATTTATTAGTCTAGTGCTAACCTAATTGGTTATTTACATGATAAATTCATTAATCAAGACATAATTGGAAAGTTCTATGGAAATCGTCACTTTATTGCCCCTGGCTATTGAAATTTATCTCCTGTTGATGGATGGGATGTTGAGCCTGACCTGGCCTTGGGGGACATCACACCTGGCTAACAGGTGACCTGTGGGGGCAAGCGGAAAACACCGTGCGTACTTTGGAACGTTACTTCGGAGCCACGGTGGTGTAGTGGCTTGGGTCGCCGACTAGCGGTCAGAGGGTCCCGGGTTCGAATCCCACTGTGGCTTGTGACTTTGGGCAAGTCTCTTTGCCTTACTGGCCTCTCTCCATCAAGGTGTATAAATGGGTAGCCTACCGGTCAGAACGCGCGATTGTAGCGCTGAATGAGCAGCTCATCTGAGTTCTACTGAAAGGTTTCAGGATAGACTGGGGTTAACGTTATGCCGGTACTAAAAATGTTAACTGAAAGGGTTAATTCTATTATTGTCAAAATCAATGACATTAATTGTATTGTCATCAAAACCAATATATCTGGATTATTTTTTACCCTTCCTGGGCCTATTGATTATCAACAAATTGTCTGTAGGCCTACCTCTATTACCTGCATGAAAATACGAGGGCGATTCACGCACTCAAAATCAGCCTAAAATCAGGTCCAATTTTCAATAGACGATATTAACCATCAAACTTCCCACCCCACCCTTCACCTATTTTCAGGACAGGCAAGCAATAATTTCATATTCCGCCCCCAGCAGACGGTGACAGCCGTTTCTAGGTACATCAACAATTTATGACAAATCAATATTGCTTTATTGAAAGCAATCACGGCAGACTTTTCAATTTTTTTTCTCTTTAAAAATGTTAAAACCAGACGTGAGGCAGACAATCCATATCATATAGGTACAACGTGCCCAGACTTAATCATCAAAATAGAATGCAGGGGTGGATCCAGTGCAGGGGCGTTAGCTTTTATGGCGTAGGGGGGCAAAATTGGTCGAGTCTGAAGGGTGAAGCTGGAGGGGGTCTGGGGCCCTCCCCCAGAAAAATTGAAAATCTGCACACCCTCAGATGCATTTTCCCCACATCTGACACTACAATAACTTGGCTCGAAGAGGGAACTGACATTTTGGACCAAAAATTTGTTTTGTCACTTTTTGCTCTGGGGGCATTGCCCCCCCCCCACTAGCTAGGCCCCAGCAGTGTTTCTGCCAGAGGGGGCCAGTGGGGGGTGCATATCCCCCCCCTAAAAAGTCAAAACTTGTGTTTTTTTACCAAGAATACTGTCAAATCTTCTCTTTATCCCCCCCCCCTCAAAAAATTCCTGGCAGAAACACAGAGGGGTGTATCCATGATTTGGGAAAAGAGGGGGCGCGCTATGCTAGGAACATTGAAATTTACGTCAAGTTCCCAAATTTCACAGTCAATTTTACAGATTTGTTTGCCAAAAGGGAGGGTGGTGAAATAGAAAATGCATTGCAAGTTACTTTTTTAAACAGGGTGGTAAAATGACATTTGAATTTTGAACAGGGTGGTGCCGCCCAGTTTAAAAGGCCTGGGGTAGCGAGCATAAAGGGGTCGTAACCCTACGTCAGGCCTAAGCCAGGCGTAGTGCTGGTCGAAGATAGGGCATCGACCAGCACTACGCCTGGCTTAGGCCTGACGTAGGGTTACGACCCCTTTATGCTCGCTACCCCTGGTGAGATCACTGCTCAGGCTTCTTAACTGGTTTTAGAGAGAAGGGGTGGTCACCCCTTTTTACACGTGCCATCCCCTCCATACGAAATAGTTCACAAAAGGATAGAAATAGTCACAGACTATAGCCAGACAGTTTTGACGTATGGCGTTGTGATATTCCGATGTATGCAAGCGGCGGGCCTAAATCAACACGCCATGCTTGAAATCAATAATCAGCAGACAATTAAAAAGCCTCGCACTCGCAGGTGGACGTGGTTCAATCACGCAGCAGACATATTCTGCAGACAGAGATCATGATTTAATCAAAGGGACATTTTTAAAACCTCGGCCCACATGTTGGAAATATGGCCTAACGCACGCTCGGCAAATTTTGGTTGGGCAAATCAGTGTTTCCGCCAGGAATTTTTATGAGGGGGATATAGAGAAAATTTGAAAGAATTCTTGGTCAAAAACACAAATTTTGACTTTTTGAGGGGGGATATCACCCCCTGCCCCCGCCCCCTTCGGCAGAAACACTGGCAATGGTGGACAGTATTTGGCAGATGCCTGGACTATCCGCCATGAAAAATTTGGCCTGACCGGCTCAATTTTGGTCGTAAAAACATGACTCTAACGAACTTGTGAAGAACATTCACATCTTGGAAAATTCACCCTTTCTAAAGATATGCCTATTTTAGTTGAGTCGACCTTAGCTTTAGATAGTCCATTTTATTTAAATCCAGGTTTAGACAGATAGAAAGGACGCCATGTAAATAGGGCTATTAGGGAGATTTCGCAAATCTGACAAAACACGAAGTACGAAATATGAAATTGGACTTCATTTCCATGACAGAATGTTTTTCAGGAGATGGCTGGTACCACAAATGTCCCTGCTGCCAGTGCGTCTTTTACATGTAGCATATTGCTATTAATCTTTTATGAATACCAGCTATGGTGCATCTTGAATTTTTAAATTTCCACTTCTATCTACGAAATGAAAACGAAAGATAAATTTCAAATTTTAATATACACCTTAACTATCGGTCTAATGTCACACACTAAAAGACGCTCTTGCAGCAGGCGATATTTGTGGTACCAACCATCTTCTGAAATACATCACGTCATGGAAATGAAGTCCAATTTCGTATTTTTTACTTTGTGATTCATCAGATCAGGCCATGAAGTCTAAGGAGAGCTGTTTTTGTGAACAATAGAAGTTCTATTGTTCACAAAAACAGCTCTCTTTAGACTTCATGGCCTGTCAGATTTGCAAAACCTCACTATTAAGTGAGGAGACAGAAGTACATTAGGGTGGGGTTCAATAGTATCAACAGTAGAAAATCTAATATCATAGCTAATTATTAATTTCTATAAACCTCTGAATATTTCTAACAGAAGTCAAAGATGAATTAATCGAGGTAATATTTTTTTAAATAATAGGCGTTAATGTTTAGTTAGATGGCTGAACTAGGAGGAACTGCCATAGGCAAAATTACTCCGCATTTCATTTGAAATTGTGAGACAAAAATTGTTTCGAATGACTTGCCCGAAGGATAAGACTTTGAGTTGTGCTGGAGACGGATAGATTAGATCACGCCGATAGGCCCGGAAACGGTCAATAGAACATTGGAAAAAGACACATAGACAGACACACACGTATATACCAACGTCGAACAGCAGCCTAGGCGTACATACACGCTATAACTATTGCCATGGCTCGAGATCAATCAAGCTTATAAACAAATGCATTTCAGATGGTACATAGAGTTTCTAAACAGTAATGACAACACACCGTTTCCTCAGACAATGTTACTTCCCCGCCAACAGTATCCATTTTTCGCGTTTTTAAACGTTTCCAGCGATTGAAATCCTTAGGTGTCTAGTCCTATAGCACGCATATACTCATGCAGCTGATTTCAGTGACCCTATAGTCTAGCTTTAAGGCCAAGCCAATGGGAGTGTGGGTTCACACACGCCTGGAATATCTAGCATATTCGATCCAACATAATGGCCAATAATGACTGTTTGCACAACTGAGTGAGCGTTGCCAATATGATGGGCCCATTAAGTTCTGTCTATGAGTACTGTGCCAGGAGTGTGACAGACAGACAGACGGACGGACAACTGGCTGACTTTTACAACAAAAGCTCTCTTGGTGAATCAAGTCATATCCAACAATATGTTTTTAAATATGAAGTCATAATGCCACGAATTAAAAAGTTTTGCTCTTCAGACAATATACTGAGCGATTTATAAGTAATGTAGGAGGAAACAGCCGCCTCCGATCCTTTGCAAAAATTGGTTTTTATTCCTTAACAACAAACTGGGGATCAGGAAACGATCATGCTACTAAATTTAGTCGTTGTCCTTGCAAAAAGAGAGGCGTCATGTTTTAAACTTTGATCGTCTAGTGGCTATCACACCCGCTTAGCACGCGGTAGGTCAAGGGTTCAAATTCTGGGCAATATGGGATTATCCCTGGCTCTTATCGCCATCGCATGGACGTACGCTGTGGTGCTTTTTACCATGTACCTTTGCAACAGCAAGTAAAAGAACCCAACCAAGTGAGGAACATGAGTAGCTTGAGATGACCTCTTCCATCTACTAGGCCAATAATGCAATGGCTTCGGCCCTGACGAAAATATCTAATACAATATTAAACTTCTGCTGTGGTCAGACATGTCGGACATGATATGCCGGGATTAGCTTAAGACCTTCTCAAGATGGGGAATTAATTTCGGATCAGGGCTTTAGCCCTTGTACATGACGTGTCGTGTCGGCAAAAATGACAGTGTTGGCAACCTATAATTCTCGCGGAAATGAATAAATATAGGAATTGGTCATGTTTGACCGATAAAATCTGGATGTTGGCTCAAAATCGGGATCTGACCTCGTTCCATAATGCTGTATGACAAAGACACAAACTGCAGTTTTTATAAATATAGATTCTCAAATTGACGTAAACGACAAAGATCAGCGCACTTTTGCCAAAATCTCAATCACAACCACGGTCTGAAACTGAATGACGTAACACAGACAACCCCACGACAGTGACGTCGAAGACATTGCGTCAGACTCAACCATTGCTGAATCATGGATGGCGTCACGTCAGCCGGGTTCAGATCGAGGTTCTGGTTGAGATTTCGGCAGAAGTGTGCAGATCTGTGAATTCGAGAATGGTATACTGAACTGAATCTAAAAGCCACGTGCCAAATATGCCATTATTAACTCTATGGAAAGTGTTCGTCAAATATGATGTCGAGCGATTTTCTAGGCGACCGCCCTTGCGACCACGGAGGCGACTGAACATATTTTTAGTTTTTGTTGACTCGTTTGCGACAAATGCTTCTTTGGAAGATCAGTGATGTCGTGGATAACATCACTGGTCGACATCAAAGGTAATTATTGCAGGCGACGTAGTAGTCGCATCGGTAGTCGCCCCTATTTTAGTCGCCAGTGTGCGGAGCCCTTAAAGGACAGCTGCCCCCTCTGCATCTATCAGTTTGAGAGGGGATTGAACCTGGTGCCACAGAAGTGACAGGCACCAATTTTCCCACTACACCAATCTGACACCAAGGGGCGGTTCAACATTTTCACAAGTCTAGAAAACTACAATGAACCGTTTTGTCAGCTTTGGGTTCTCAGTGAACATGGTGAAAAACTACAGCAAATTTGACGGAAGTCGCAGCGGCATTTTCAGTTTCTGAGATAGAAGGTATGTAAACCAATATTGATTTCATGGACCATTCAAATTTTTGGATAACTTTGATTTGATTCGGAAACCTCTTGAATACATACATGTAGCATAAGAACTAAGCTTAGATTTTAACTTCTTGTGAAAAAAGTACAGCAAAGCCGAGGAAAATTGAATAAACGGTTTTTGAGATATTAAAGGAGCTCGACGTCCAAGTTGTAAACAAACTGGTTTGTTTACAAACAGTGGCTAGCAAACTAGTTTTATTCCTTCGCGAAGGTGGCAGCACCAGTAGCGCCCCGTGATCGTTAGACTGGTGCCCGGTCCAATGCAACTCACTCAACCACTCACTGGTTCTCTATCCACGCTGTGCTGCCACCTATTATCGGTGATATGTACTGAAGTGAAAATGTAGTCTCGCGCAGCCAACCGTTCCGTTCCGCAGGTAGTGCAACACAAACGTTCGATCCTCAGATTCGGCTGGGTGACCGAGCAGCTGGGTGCCCGAGACTAGTGAATATCGTGTTTACAACTTGGACGTCGAGCTCCTTGAAGGTTATTTTAAAGTGCTCCTTTTTGCCATCTGGTTCCAATTTTGCCAACAGGTGGCAGCCTACAGCCAAAGTGGCTTGCCACCCTGCACTCAAACTCTCAGAAAATCCTCCTCCAAGTTAAGGAAGCAAATCCTGTAAGTTTCACGAAAATCGGAGAAAGTTTACAATTTACCGTATTTGGCTTTTTTCGTGAATTGGCCCAACAAAAACGGTGCAAAGAGGGTTAATACCAAAATCAGCCATGAAACTCTTTTTACCAGTGACACTAGAGATGCTGAGTGACAATTTGAGCCATATTTGATCAATTTTGACTTAGGGCGCATGGAGAAATCGCAGTGCGAAAAGGTGGTAATTTCACCTTTTGGTGGCAAAAAGCGCCCCCTATACTTGTGAGCCCAAAGTCAGCCACCGTAATTTTCATCGAAATCAAAGTAACAGGTGCCAATCTATCATAACATGCATAAAACACCCTGGCTGACTAAGGGCGCAAGCCACACAACCCCTGGGAAAGTGTGCACAATTACAAAATGTAGCGATTTGCAGCGCCACCTATGGGCTGCGCCCTGAGTAAGCCGCCAAATTTCTCACGTTTTTGGGAAGTCCATACCCGGTAAACTTACACAAATGAAAATCTATTTGGCTCACTTAGGGCGCACAGAAATACATGCATTCAAAAACCTCATTTTGGTGATTGTGCCATTTTGGCTCATTTTGACCCCGATTTTCCAGGACCCCCTAAAAAAAAGCGGACTCTCCTGAGGCTAAAAAATGTGATTTTTGTCCGTTACCAACATGTATCTACCTATTAAAAAAATTTTGGACAAATCTAAAGGGGTCATGAATCACCCACTATAGGAATCTGCCTGACTCTTATAAAAACTGGCTCATAAGCGATGCAAGAAATGTGACATTTCAACTGCATTGTCGAACTAAAACATGATGAACGCTGGCACTGAGTTGAGTTTCACTTCAATTTATTTCCAGCACTAGAACATTGTACATGCATCATTTACAATGTATCATAAATGTACATGTATGCTATGCAACAAATGCATTTTCGAAATGTTATTGATTGGGACATCTTTTAATGGACAATGAAGTAGAAACTGTTCAATAATCCGTGAAAAATTATGTGCAAATACATGTATGTGCACAGGAAACAGAAGAGTCTGAGGTCCACTGCTTCTATTAATACAAGGGTGCCAGCCATCAAACATGTCTAAGTGAACTTAGTACATTGCAACCAGCATCCTGACAAAGATGAGAATGGATTGCACTAGACCCATGTTGTATTCTGATCCCAAAATGGACCACTCTAAAACATGATGTTGCCCTTCCTGGAAAGGAGCATAGTCCTGTTGCCCTTCCTGGAACAGAGCATAGTCCAGCAACCTTCACTGTACTCTGTTACAAAACTGTGGTCATGATTCATCTGAAGAGAATGCAGGAAGATGGCACCCAGTTGCAACATCAGCACAGCCCACCCACACAAACTACACAAGAATAATTAGTCAAATGAAATGTTCCCATCCGATTTATCTCCCTAGTGCTCACAACATCTTCATCAATTCTTTTCCTTCGCTATATGGTTTTATCAACGCTTTAAAACTCTCACATTAACAGTGAGTGAGTGCGAATCAATTGAACCAACACATGCTGGAGCTAAATAGGAAGCTGATCGATGGATGACTATGTATTGTTGGAGCCACTTCTCATCAACAGTATGATGACATATTTTACAACTGTGATCCGTACAACATGTAACGGATACTAGACCTGATACATGTAGGCATACCTCAAGAACTGACAAGTACATTATTTTTGAAAATGGCAAGAAAAACCACGACTGCTCTCGCTGTGGATATTGGATGACGAATTGAATATTGTCAAGAAAAATTACCGTTATACTCTGACCGCGATCAGTCCATTGCCAATTCAACACCATGAAGACTAGTGCTTCAGTAACTGACCACAGGCTTCTATAGACATGATAGAAACGGCTTCATTCATTCATTCAACCAAGTATGTTTCTTTTTGCAGACTTCATACAGTTCGTGTACCTGTAGAAATTTGCCCCAACTTGAAACTTTTGACATTTAAAGTAGACAGGTTGAAGAAAAGTTTCCCTCTCTTTTTTAAATATCGCTGAGAAATAACATTTCTTGAATAAAGCATTGCCAAGGAGAAATTCATACACATAGCTGATTTTCTGTATACGCCAAAACATCAGTTATAAATCAAGTGAATATGCCCAAAAAACCAGTCCCATCTCAATGAATGTAGATCACTGTGTATAAAACATGAAGCTACAGATCAGAAGTGAGTAACACAAACAGTACAGGATCTGAATACTGAAGGCTGCCTCTGATGACCACTATAAACATCACCGAGTCATGGCCGACGCCAGAGTCGACTCAAGATGAGTAATCATAGCATCCGCGTGTAACGCCAAGGTTGATCATGATACATGTTGGTTCACACCAAGCATGCCAAGGATCAGAGAAAGCTTTCATGATGGAGGTGGAGGAGAAGTCGTCTTGAATCAGTTTGTACTGGGTTTATTTGGTGAATGGGTGACTGAGGGTAAAAGAGAGAAAATGGCTATTCTATGAATGATTTGTCTCTACTCCCACCTGAGCGTTATTCTGAAATAAATTTAAAGATCCCTCCCCCAAAAGGGCTCCAGCATTTGAAATACTCCATACTGATGAGCTCACATGTAATAGCAATCAAGACAATTTTGGCTATAAAGAAGCGCAATGCTGATTGACATGTGTACTTACAATACATGTACCGTATGTCGGTGTCTGCCACAATGACCAAAGTCCAACATGGTAATCTCTAATCCAAAGTAACATGAGTAGTGGTAGGAGGGTTATAGACTTTTTTATCAAAACCAAGTTAGCAGAAGAGAGAACGACATTTGAAAGATTTGTGACTAATCATTGCTAAATCTGATACTTGCACAAATCCAGCAGATTTCTTTTCCTCTATCGACTAAAGCGTCAGGGTCTCTGCCAGAAATGTTTTTGAGGGTACTAGGCTAATTTCTTCAAAATCAGCAGAAACCCCATGAAATTAAAGAAAATGGCCCTCTGGCGGAAACACTGAGCGTAGAGTAGTCTCGTGCCACCAGACTCTTGCAATTTCCAATTTTATAGTCTGGTCTATATGGTTACTTTGACTTGTAAAACCATCATGGCGGACAATCTACCGATGATGACTAGAACCCAACTTTTTTATGCCATTCTGCTATACGTGATCGGTCACATTCCTCCTGCAGCCTACGTCACCAACTTTTGGGACACATGATGCATTGGTAGTGACTAGCCAATCAGCGAAGCTGACCTTATTTTGAATCATCGGAATAAGGTCACTGACCCAATTACAATGAGAATTGCGTTCTGTGCCAGACCCTCGTTCTGACGACCTCGGAGTATGAACGAGGGGCTGGTTGCGCAAGACTAGAGCGTAGAGGAGAACCATACATGTGTAAGGTAAAGTTTGTGATATGCACCTCTGTGCACTGTTTGAGATCCATACCGTGATTAGGTACACGTACATGTAGTACTACATTACTTGGATGACAGTTGTTGATATTTGCAGAGACTATCAGGCCAATTCAATTTCACTAATGAACTGCTCAGTCTGGGCCACCCATGCCACGCCAGTACAGCTGGAAAACCGCTGGCTCACAGCCAACGCAGGAAGTGTATGTAAAACCAGCGCACAGCATGTTTGATAAGCAATTTTAATATTTTTTCCAGTATGAATTACATGTCTCTTAAAAATTTACCATGAACATAGGCCTAAAACCAATCATACAAGTCCCACATATGGTGCAGTGTACAATGAAATCTATATGCCTACTTACATACTACTGTTAAGAGGTTTGGAGTTGAAGGGTCAGCTGCACAATATCATGCAAGGAATGAATATGTAGTACCATGATCCTCAGGGATCAAAGTTCATTTTCTGAAAAATCAGATTTTGGTCAAACAGGCCAAAAAATCAAGTCGCACACAATGCAAAATGCATCAGAACATCAATTTTGTTGGTCGCACAGAGCAAAATCCAGGTCGCATTTTAGACCAAATGGTCATGAACTTTGAACCCTAGAATCCTTATGGTGGTACTAGGCTACTACCCAGGGGCAGGAACAGCAGTTTGGTATCAATGTTTTGTGAGACAGGGTGTTGAAACCAATTATACAACATCCAACAAATTGCTAAGGAGTCAGTCTGACAGTCACCACTCAAGATTGATATGTAGGGTTTAAAGTAGAACTTGAAGCCCGGGATATGCAGCATGATCATAAAATGTGCATGAACTGCTTGCTTATGTTGTCCAAATGAAGCAGGTTGGTTTAAAGTGGTAGCGACGGTTCAATAATTGAAAATGATGCAGGTGCTATTGATCAAATGTCAGTACTGTACATACACTGCAGTGAGAGGTAACTAGCATTCCAAGCTTGTACTAGTGTACTAGCATTTACACAGCACATGTTCATAACATTTTTCTCCACTTCATTGTCATTGATTGAAAAAGCAACATTGTTGATGTAAACCGGCTGGATTCCTGCATTCATCCAATGACAGGAGCACAACAGTTCCCCAATATTCCAAGCCTGCAATAACACCAGACATCCATTGGTAGAAGAATGTAGCACATAATCTTAGCTACTGTTCACTTGCAGACAAAATGGTATATTTTTTCTCCTCTGACCCCTGGAAAACTAATTGGCCTACAAAAATGACTCAATTTGACACACAGCAGAACCCAGGAAACTTATGTTGCAGATTCTTTTCTAATTCATTAGTTAGGCTACAAAAATATCCTCATTTCTTGAATAGGTTCTGCAACATACAACAACATGGTTGGTGTGGTTGTGAATCAGTTTGACTTGGAAATTTTCACTTTGCAGTCTGGACTCTATTCAAACATCATGTACAATGTATGGGGTACAACAATCTTCAACTTAATACTGCTGGAATTTCAACAAAAACAAATGAGTTAACTTAATAATATAGACAAAATAGGGCCAATAATTCAATAAATAAACCAACCATGCTGGAATGGAGTAACCTGAAATGCATCATGTTTGATAAACAAGACGGCAGTTGACCTTTGACTGGAATGGAGATAATGAATGATTTATGATATTTCCCTTACCAGCCTTCTCTCTTAACTGATAGTGATCAAGCTAATTAACTAGGCTGAGACCAATCCACAGGCAATAAGGGTATAATCCCCTAAATATCATCATACTTATAAAATACACCCCAGATATGCGGTGATTAAACATTTTAATCCCCCTCGCCCCAAGTCTAGACAGGGTTGACTCAATCACCAATATTGAGCAACCCTGACTAAACTTGTCATCGAAAACGTTCCCGACATCAAAACTAAATACGTAACTTACGTCACGTTTGTGACACCCTGCAGATATTACGACGATAGAAAGGGAATCACGTACAATGTAAACCCCCTGGGATCAGGGGGTCACCAAGACAAGCACCTGTTCAAGGGTGGTTTTCTGGAGTATTAGCTTTTTGAACCCTCCGCTAATTGGGCTAATTAGCACTGGGTTTTGAGAGGGGAGGGGAAACACCAATGCCTGCACCCCTGAATTCAGGGTTCAATCTCCCAGGGCACCGCGCTCCTAAAAAAAATTTTTTTTAGGTCCAAGTACCCCCATCCGTTTGTCATGGTCCCTTTTGGTCATATCACCTTAGAAACTGGCTTAAATTGCCTGCTGACTGGAGTTATAGAGACCTTTTTAACTGGCAAGCGTTTCAAATTCTGTTAGTGGAAACGTCCCAAATGAAAAGTGCCCTTTTCTAGGGTAAAGTGCTATTTTCATAAATTTTGCACCATGCCCATCTAAAATCCTAGATATATCTATCACTTTTGAAATGATATTACGCCCTGGCAATAGGCCCTGACGTTTCCATGGTAAAAATCTTGCACCACATTGCGTGGGAGTTCGTATAATAGATATGCAGGCCTACAGCCCATACTGCTCAAGAATAGACCCATCAGACCTCCAGACATGTAGGCCTATGTACGTATCCTAACGGGAATATATTCGAACTGCACCAGCTGGCCCTACTCTTGTCTCTTGATATGATGATTGATCCATGGATGTCTGCGGCGGGCCTAAATTTGCGATTGCTTTCGTGCATTTCACTTCAAGTTTATAACAGATGTCATTTCAACGAGGCACAGTATTGGCGCCGGCGCCGCGGGTCTATTTACTAATCCTATCCAAAATTAGGGAGTCAAAGTGGGTCTATAATTTGATATGACACAGACTTTGGCTCTTATTGGAAAGTTGCTGGGATTGGAGTCCAGAGTTGCTGGGATCGGAGTCCAGAGTGGCTGGGATTGGTGTCCAGAGTTGGCTGGGACTGGAGTCCAGTGTTGCTGGGATTAGAGTCCAGTGTTGCTGGGATCGGAGTCCAGAGTTGCTGGGATTGGAGTCCAGTGTTGCTGGGATTGGAGTCCAGAGTTGGCTGGGACTGGAGCCCAGTGTTGCTGGGATTGGAGTCCAGAGTTGATGGGAAGGGAGTCCAGAGTTGCTGGGACTGGCGTCCAGAGTTGCTGGGATTGGAGTCCAAAGTTGCTGGGATTGGAGTCCAGCTGAGAGTTGCTGGGACTGTAGTCCAGAGTTGCTGGGACTGGAGTCCAGAGTAGCTGGGATTGGAGTCCAGAGTTGGCTGGGATTGGAGTCCGGAGTCTAGGCCTAGGCCAGGGATACACACCCACTTGTCAAATCACCAGTGGCTGTTCCTGCTTCTATATGGCAAAGCCTGTTTTTATTTGGCTAAATTTATATCAGCCTAATAGCTAGCTGCCTAGAGTCCCTTTTATAGCAATTTTGGAATTTTGTCCCTCATCCATAGGCCTACAGACCGAGGCTGGACACACTGACTGTCAATATCAAATCGTATATCCACCAGTTACATTCCATATCACCTTAACAAGACATAGAAATGTAGTCCTTGTACCCTACATAACATGTACATGTACACGATATAAAGCCCGATACCATGTAAGCATGTACATGTAGTTAGTTACGCCTAATGGCCTTACATATTACAGCATTGTTCATAATATCAACTCAACTAGTCTGGAGACTAGGCCAAAAAGATTTAATTCCCTGGTTCAGGGCCTACAACAGATATAAATAGGCCTGAGGTCATTGCGTTGTATAGATTATATGCATGTAGTCGATTGCAATATAATCTTTAACCACCCCGTCAGCCCTGGGGTAACGTTTTTAAAATCAATTCATAATAAACAGTTTTTTCGTAGCCCTCCGCTAACCTTCAATTTTGATTAAATTCCAAACGCTGAATAGCAGAATAAAATAATATTTCAAAACGAGCAGAATTTGAATGAAAATCAAAATAACATGAGTCACGAGCAATTCAACCAGTCAGTGAGGTTGATACTCTCAAGGGCACGAGGTTGACAATCAAGTTGCCAATTTTCAACATCCTTCCATCCCTAAAGCACGGGACTGACGCAAGGGGACCAGATTTATCATTGCTATTTTCATAGTTCTTTCTAGATTTTTCCAACAAAGATGGCAGCCTACTGGTTCTCCCACATGACATCGTGGCCATTCATAGTCCAAGCATGATATAACACTACCAAACGCATCCTCTCAGACAATTATTTGACCTAAACTTTTGTGCCTATGGCCCGCTTGACCATAGCAGGCCAGCGGCCATTGTATTAAGCTTGTGATGTCACATGGTGAGAACTGTTAGCAGGGGCAGATCCACGATTTCGGGAAAGAGGGGGCGCACTGTGCTAGAAACATTGAAATCTGCGGTGGATTTCAATGATTTGCGCCAAATTTCAGAATTTCACAGTCAATTTTACAGATTTGTTGGCGGAAACGGGAGGCGCGAACCGGGTGCCCCCCCCCCCCGGATCCGCGCCTAGACCACCAAGTTAACTTCGTTGGAAAGGTCTATCAGCTCTTCTTAAAGATAAGAATGCGCCTCATTACTTTGGATCCGGGTGCTAAAACGAACCCCAAACAAGTACAATCCATGTAGTGGCTATGCCATCTGCATTGCCATGAACTATTATTGCTCAAAATTCCAATCTACGCCCGAGGCGTTATCTCTCACATAGGGTGGAGCAACACAATCTAATAAAGAAGACCGGTATAATACCCCTGAAGGCCTGTGCTGGGGACAAGGTCATGTTACTGTACTGAGTAAGGACACGTCATATTTAATCAGAGCGATCAACCTGGAACCCGTGAGGAATATTTTCTCTTCCGTAGTCTGTAATCATTTAAACATTTGTTACAGAGTAGCCTTTCGTTGTTACAGATTTGATATGATGTTAATGACAATTTAATATTCGTGCATTCTCTGCACAATGAATCACTTCCTAATGCCCGTGTCACACTGTCCCGAAGTTTTTTTTTTGACACCCGATGGCCATACGAATTAATGGAAACTTTTGGAAATCTTACTGATAAGTGCCAGCCTGAAGAAGACCCCGGTTGGGATCGAAAATTCGCAAGATTCTGGAAGTTGACTTCGGGGCCATCTTCACGCAAAATTCAAAATTCCATATTCGTGTGGCCATCGGGTGTCTAATTTCGGGACAGTGTGACACGGGCATAAAG
>NMRB01001262.1:66510-89811 GCA_002633025.1 Notospermus geniculatus
GGATTCCCAACCCATGCCACTATCGCACTTAAATATGAGATCAATCGGGCAAGCCATTTGTCAGTTACAGTCCGGAATACGATATCCAAGATGTCTGCCTGGCGGCCATATTGAATATCGAATTGCTTTACGAAATAGGGTCTGGAGCTTTAACCACTGGACTGAATCTGGATATCTTGGTGTGTTCTTTCTTCTAGAAAGGTTTCATTCATTGCTATTTTGGGTCCTGGGTAAAAGTAATTAATATGCTTGTGCATTTTTTTGGCCCACCCTTTATAGAAATCCAATTGTTTTAAGAAATTCGTTGATTTAATCACATTTTGTCCTTTCCCAATTTGCCCCCGAATCCAAACCCTTGGAGGGCAAAATGGGATTAAGTCACCAGATTCACCACCGTTGCAAAATCAACTGCTAAGATGGTCCCTTTAACACCAGAAATGATGCCCCCTATCAGCAGCCAACCACACTAAGCCACCCATTGATAGCTTAAAATATTGTGGTGAAGTGTCTAATTGTGTCAGCTGTGTACAGGTATCCGTCTGCAGTTGAGGCCAAACCAATTTCACACCTGAAACCATGGCTACCGCAACAGAAACACAGCGATCTAAGCGCTACTGGAGTCAGGAATCACGAGGGCCAGAACTGCTGGATTTTTCAATAGACCTGTAATATGTAGTTATTGGCTTGTAAAATTAGGACCTTCGCAGTGGCTGAACATCACACTCAAGAGTGATGGGTCACGGGTTCGATTCCAGGTCCAGTCCTCCCTTGGCCTGAAAGGATCCAGTAATAGACGATTCTCAAATTCGCAGATCTGCGCACTTCCCCCGAAATCTCAACCAGAACCTCGATCTGAAACCGGGTGACGTGACACAATCCATGACTTAGCAATGGTTGACCCTGGTGCAACGTCATCGAAGTCACTGTCGTGGGCTTGTCTGCATCAGTCATTCAGCTTCAGAAGGAGGTTATCGTTGAGATTTCGGCGGAAGTGCGCAGATCTTTGTCGTTTACATCAATTTGAGAACGGTGTATACCATGAATAAGCTGCTCCTTCAGGCCCCCGGTGTATACCATGAATAAGCTGCTCCTTCAGGCCCCCGGTGTATACCATGAATAAGCTGCTCCTTCAGGCCCCCGGAAATGTTTCTGGAGAGCTTTTTAGGTGATAATGTGGAGCGAGTGCTTTGAGACTGAATAACAACAGAAATCACCCGACCAAGATGGCCACCACGGCAGCCATTTTGAATTTCATATCCAGTAATAAGTGAGGAATCACTGGAGGAATTGAGCTGAAATTTCTGTGGCAGGTCGTAAGTGGCTAGTGCAAGACACCTATCGAAAACCAGGGCCGGAAAATGCTATAAAAGATTTATAGTATTATTAGCCGATGTAACAAGATTTTGGAAACAGCAAAATTGACAACGAAGCCGTCTGGATCACAGGTGCCAATGATTCAACAGGGAACCATCTGCTCGGCGACGCTTTCCAAGAATTGCCTCCAGCCCGACACAACTCAGGGATTGCCAAGCCAATGATATATGAGTCAGACCCAACTGCCGTTTCCAGCGATGGCCATGGCCTCTGTCAGATGGCTACAACCTCATAGGTTCAGCTCTGGTGAACTGAGGAGGTGGGCAGGTCGGGTTTCACAAGGTGGGAATGCCTGGTCAGGTCAGATAAGGGGCATCTGAGGTTACAGAGGAGCCCTGAAAGCTGAGTGGTTATCACGTCCGCTCTGCAAGCAGCAGGTCCCGGGTTCGAATCCACCCCGGGACATATATGGGATTTCATTCCCAGTTCTTCATGTCCGTTGCATGCGACAGTAAGCTGTGGTGCCTTGTACTTGCGACTGGAAGTAACTGATCTGATCAGCCGCTGGTGATGAACGTGCTGCGCGCACATCGCATATTCAGCAACTCGGTAAAACTTGTGACTGGCGGCAACTCAGGTAACATCCGGGCACTGAGACTCGACGAGACTAGGTTTTGTTCAGAAAACTAGCACTGATCAGTCGCAAGCCCCGTACATCGCAGCGACTGAACGAAACTGGCTACAACTACATGTAGTTGCTGGAAAGTTGAACCTGTGCAACACGTGGCGACTGGCAAAATCTCAGTTCCAGCGAGTTGCAAGGGTGCGTACATCGACTCTTTCTGGCGACTGATCAGTCGCCTCCAGTTCCAGATCCAGATCCTCCCAGTCACCAGTAGCTCAGTGGCGACTAGTTGTATCCAGTCGCAAGTGCGATGTACACCCGGTCTTCTGCTCAGCAAGTAGCTAAGGCTCAGAAATGATAGTTTTGTGAGGAAGCCACGAGTGCCTTACGCCACCGCAGGGTAATGATTGTGACGGTAAATGGACTTACATTCCAGGCGGGAATTGTTTCCCCAAAGATCATAGGCCTCCTGCAACGACAGAACGAGAAGATGATGAGAAATTGACATGATTGTTTGCAGTAATAGGTGGATGTTTGAGTGGCGTTAGGCCACAGCTGATCAGAAGGTGTATTCGACTCACTGTTCTTATGTGTTCTGGTGCAGAGAACAGTGTTCTGGAAGAGTCGAACAGCGGAGAACGCGTTCGGGAACGTGTTCCTGTTCCCGAATCTCACACCACCTCGGCTGGTGGTGCAGACGGGAACGGTCGAGAACAAAGATGGCGGACACTGGCGGCAACTTTATAAATATTTTTTGTCAGATCATAGTGTAATTATTCGAGGTTTAGGATCAAGCAGAAATGACATGAATGACATATCCTTATCCTTATTATATTTTGGAAGTATTCTTGAAAAACTTTGGGGTATTTAGGCCGCCATATTGACGCCGGAAGTGAAACCATAGTATCCTGCACTTTCCTATTCGAGACTCGAGAACACTTTACTTGTTCTCGGCCTGTTCGGGTGCAGATGAGAACAGGGAGTCGAATACAGCCAGAGAGGGGGCAGCCTTCGTCAGGGGAAGCTCCATAGACAAATCCCAAATTCCCAGATCTGCACACTTCCGCCGAAATGGCAAACAGAACCTCGACCTGAAACCAGCTGACGTGACGCAATCCATGATTCAGCAATGGACGAGAAACAGACAAGTCCGCGGCATATCTTGGCACGGTGCCAACTTTACCGGTCGACCAATCATATTGCACTTTATATTGGGTCTTCGGCTACCACTATTTGTACCACGATTCAAATTTTACAACACCGGTTCTGATTGGCCTCCTCTTCTAGAGGCAGCGGATACGCCGCGGACCGGTCTATTTCTCGAAGGGTGATGTGCGATGTAACGCAGTGGTGAGCAGATCGGCCTTCGATTATCGAAGATGAGCTGCTGAAGACTTCCTTGCACCTGTCCGTTTGCCGTGCGATTTAAGGACATGCCGAAGAAACTAACAAAGACTATGGGCCGTATTCACCAAGGGTGATCATCGCGTGACTAAGACTTAGACGCGTGTAACTTTACTAAATGCACACACTTACACCATGCACTTGACGAAGTTACACGCGTCTAAGTCTTAGTCGCGCGATGATCACCCTTGGTGAATACGGGCCTATATTGCTAAATGCAGCAATGAAACGTACAAGTGCCATGTGGCATCCTTAAAGGGAGACTCCATTCATTGTGTAAAATTTTGAATTTTTCACAGATCGTTAATACATTCAAGTTCATTGATATCTGCAACGTGTCATATTTTTTAACATCAGCAAACTCATCATTTTAATTATTTTTATTACATCCCAAGGGGACCACTGCACAGCACATGTGATGTCATGTGTGCTCAATGCATATTTATGAAGGTACAACCAATAGGCCTAGGCAGTTACAGTATTAACTCATTTACTAAAGTACGTTGCGCAATTGACCTCCCTTTATCCGCGTACATTCCTCGGACGTGGCACGGAAGGTAACCTTCAGTTCATCGCGGATGGTACGGGTACGTCACGCGTCTCTGTTGCGTGACGTCGGGTGAATGACGTTACGTCTTCACTGCATGCCTTCCATGATGCCGCGCCACATCCTCGGAAGATACGAGAATGACGCTGCATGTGGTACGCGGGTGGTGCGCGGCGAGGAAGGGATGTCAATTGTGCAATGTACTGTACAAAGGTCGTCAGCCTATTGACACTACCGGTACTGACATCACAACTCATGGCAATAGTCTCCATGGATAGATAAAAATTCAAAATTTTACAATGAGTGGAGCCTCCCTTTAGCTCAGCATGTCGCCCAGGCTCAGACATGATAGTTGGTGAGGAAGCCACGAGTGCCTCACGCCACCGCAGGGTAATGATTGTGACGGTAAATGGACTTACATTCCAGGTCGGAATTGTTTCCCCAAAGATCATAGGCCTCCTGCAACGACAGAACGAGAAGATGATGAGAAATTGACAGAATTGTTTGCAGTAATAGGTGGATGTTTGAGTGGCGTTGAGGCCACAGCTGATCAGAGGGTGTATTCGACTCACTGTTCTTATGTGTTCCGGTGCAGAGAACGGTGTTCTGGAAGAGTCGAACAGCGGAGAACACGTTCAGGAATGTGTTCCTGTTCCCGAATCTCACACCACCTCGGCTAATGGTGCTGACGGGAACGGTCGAGAATAAAGATGGCGGACACTGGCGGCAACTTTATAAATATTTTTTGTCAGATCATAGTGTAATTATTCGAGGTTTAGGATCAAGCAGAAATGACATGAATGACATATCCTTTTTCTAAACTGAATATTTTGGCAGTATTCTTGAAAAACTTTGGGGTTTTAGGCCGCCGTATTGACGCCGGAAGTGAAACCATAGTAACCTGCACTTTCCTATTCGAGACTCGAGAACACTTTCCTTGTTCTCGGCCTGTTCGGGTGCAGATGAGACCAGGGAGTCGAATACAGCCAGAGAGGGGGCAGCCTTCGTCAGGGGAAGCTCCATTGGTGCGGATTATCGACAAGTTGCAGTGATGGTCAGGGTTTTGCCGCTGCTGGTTGGCGCCGGACGGCCCCGTCCTGGACGCAGAAATGCCCATCGGCACTCGGGCTAAAGAGTATTTTCCGACCATCAGAACTAACGAAGTGTGCCACGAGAGATGCCCGCCACGCACACTTCCGAAATTCCTTTCTGTTCCCATTCACCAAATTGTGCTTCTCAGCGGGGCTTCCTGACAGAGTTCTGACCAACGACAATGGCGGGCTGCCTAAGTTGCAATAGAGTGGATCGGGGTCATTTTGACGCCAAATGAGCTCATTATTTCGACTCTCAGGTGCTGGGAAATCGCATTTCAGCAAGTCTAGATTTCAAATTTTTCCTTAACCCTAACCCAGACCCCCATTCCGACCGGCACTCATTCAGTCCTGGGCACAACCCTGTATTTGTCCCTCAACTTTAAACTCAATGGGCCGGATTCACCAAGGGTGATCATCGCGCGATTAAGACTTAGACGCGTGTACCTTCTTCAAAAGCATGGTGGAAGTGTGTGCATTTAGTGAAGTTACACGCGTCTAAGTCTTAATCGCGCGATGATCACCCTTGGTGAATTCGGCCCAATATTTTTTATTGCTAAAATGGACTTCTGCTTGTCTGCGAAAATGTTGAATTGATTTGCTAAGTGTTTGGTCGAGAACAGGCATGTTGATTTCAAAGAATTCTCCGCCAGATCCAGCCGGTATGAACCCCGACGAGAAAATATTCATAAGTCATCATGTCGTCGTAGTTCCATCAGGCAGTCTGGCAATGCAGATCACCACCTGCTCATCATCTAAATCAACTTCCAATTCCCACTTTTTTCGCCCTGGCAAGGTACAAATTACGAAGAACACCAAACCCGCTAGTCAATTTCACTGCGTCGGCTGATCGCTGCATCGGTACAACACATCCTCATCTAACAAGAGAACTGCTGGAGCCAGAAGCAATTAAAGGCGACTGCAAGGACCGCAACTCGTGCATACGACGGCGATTCTCTCCCAGACGATAAAATATTCATGAAAATCAGTCTTCCTGTTTTTAAGCAAACACTGTCAGCTCCAAATAATACATGTCCGCTTACGTTTTTTTCCAATGTACTTATTCAGATATTAGTGTCTGAAAAATCTGCCAAATCCTTCTGAGCTTTGTAAAAAGGCGTGATGTTGCATATCCAACATGAGACGATCTTTTTATTCCGACCAGTATGACTATATATTGGATATGGAATTAGTTATTTTATGGCTACGGAATATTGTTGCTCTGTCATGTACCTGTTAAATATCCTTTCAGAACTGGGCGAAAAAATGAACAAGGTATTCAAGACTGACAAGGCTCAGGAACCAGATAATCCGGCTTATTGGGTACGTTCGCAAGAACCAAGGGCCAACTGGCCAACAATATCAAGGCATTGTGTGGGAGTAATCACCACTGATCATGTTCACAGGGTGAGGCTCCGTTAATCCAGAATGTGGAACGATGCAAAGCAGGGTCAAGTAAATGGCAAAATGAAAATGCGAAAACAACATTTTTTTGTAGCTCCATGGTCTGTATTAAGGCCAATTTACACGGAGCGATTTGGACGGATGTGATTTTGTTGCAAGATTCTGTCGGATCGGAAATTCTGTAACACAGTCCGATTTATTCATCCGTCAATACGGACAGACTCATTCTTCGTCTAGCGCGCCAAATACAAGAGCTCCAATGCAGCCACCTGATTGGCCGAGTTCATGCGTCCTTCGTCTGACATCGGAAGAAATAGAACATCCGTCTTCTGCACCCGACGTTGCAAAGGCCATAAATGTTGTCGTAAGTGCAGTTTATAGGAACCGATTTGGACGTACGATCATGTCGGATCCGACAATCGGAGAAGGTGAGAGGTGAACCATTTCCGTGCCAGACTTATTTTGGCACCATGATGGGGTTGCCGAGTCCCAGTAAACAGGACGGTGATGCACGTCATCGCGTAAATCTGAAAAGAACGTCATGGTATGGTGTCACTCGTAACTTATTCCATTTGGGTTCTGCCTGACAACCTGCTATCCAAGTATAGCAGGAATTGGCACAGAGTTTTTCTATTGCATTAGATTTTTCCGTGAGGGCAAGTACAGAGGAGTCCATCTCAAGCTACTCATGTTCCTCACTTGGATGGGGTCTTTTACCTGCCCCTGCAAAGAGACAAGGTACAAGCCACCACAGCTTTCTGTCCTATGCGATGTACTTGCGCTTGCAAAGGCACACGGTAAAAGGCACCGCGGCTTACTGTCCCATGCGACAGACTTGACCTTACAAAGAAACAAGGTACAAGGCACCACCGCTTACTGTCCCATGCGACGGACGTCAAGAGCCAGGTATGATGAAATCCCACATGACCCAGGCTGGATTCGAACCCCGAACGGGAACCTGCCACTTGCTAAGCGAGACGTGATCACCACAAGGCTTTCGAGGCTGAGGGTCAAGGCTTTAAACCCAAAACCTAAAGCCTAGCGCACATTTGCGGCAAAACTCAATGCGATAGGGGTGTTTTTTAAGTCGACTGACCCAACGCTGTCGACTCGTCATTCAGCCAGGTCAGTCGATTTTAACAGACACCCCTAACGCATTGACTTTTGTCGCAAATGTGCACTAGGCTTAAGAGGTGACACTGGTACAGTGCAGACCATCCAACCCGTCAGCAATCAGAACCTAGAAACCCTCCGTCAAAATCCACGTAACTCTCCATCGCCAGCTGCAAGTGGCGTCTGACCAAATAAAACCCAGCCAGAGAAATCACACCAACAAGTCGTCCACTCTCAATCATCATTGTACGACTTGTGTCAATTCCAGTATGTTGTCGGTGATATCGATTGCAGTGGACAGCTGCCGTACGACCGAGACTAGACAAACATCCATAAACAGCCATCAGCCGTGATTGAGGGCCTGTTGGCCAATCCTTGATGATGTAAGACGGATCAGACTATGAGTTTGTTAGACTGTCTGTGCATCCCACTTAGAAAATAAGTCAATCCCCTGATTGGAAATAGGACCTCATGAAGAAGGACCACGAGAAGTCCAAAATTTGCAAAATTGGGATTCTGAGCTCAAATGACGTTGTCTATTAGGCTCTTTCCTCTGAGACACTAGTGTGAAAACATCATCGAAAGTTGGACAAGACAGGATAAAAGCAGGGTAGCAGATTTTTTCATTAGGGCCGAACCCGTAGCATTATTGGCCCTGGTCAGTATAGAGGAGGCCATAGTTACTCGTGTTCCTCACTTGGATGGGGTCTTTTACTTGCCCTTGCAAAGGCACAAGGTACAAGGCACCATGGCTTACTGTCCCATGCAACGGACTTGCCCTAGCAAAGGCACAAGGCACCGCAGCTTATTGTCCCATGCGACGGACATGAAGAGCCAAAGATGCTTTATTCCTTGGCTTCGGATGGATTTGAACCCGTGACCTGCTGCTTCCTAAGCAGACATGATAACCACTAGGCCATTAAGGCTCAGAGCTATCAAGGCTCAGAGGCGGACAAACACGGTGAAATTGATAAGAATGACATCATTTGGAGACTTGTGACACAGGTGAATTACTGAAGAATTGTCTTCGTAAAGGACTCAATGACGGTCAACCTCAATGCACTCCCATCAGCTTCTTCATCCGGTCCGTTAGACTTTCATTATTTCGCTCACCTATTCAACCTCGACTTCGAGGCCACCTGTCTGATATCCCACCAATGGACAAACGGAGACGGAAAGCCATCATTGTAAATTGTTGATGAGCGTTTTGATATCAGAGACTGTCCGATATCAAGGCTGTGTTTGAATCTGGCACAAGTGGACCAAAATGGTTTTAAGAGCACAGTGACCATGACCGACACCACTGCTTTTGATACGGTATAAGCAGACCAAAATTGTTTAAAGAGCAGAGCAAACTGACCATGACCAATATCAAGACTGCGTTGAACACGGTATACAGCTAGCAGCACATGTCACCACTTTTGCTGCTCATGCAGGCAATTTTCGTGATCGCCACGAAAATGGCCAAGTGTGCTGTGGCCGACAACCACCACTCACCACGGAAATTCTGTGGTGACCAGGAGTTGCCGAAAACCAAACCGGTTTGAAAATTGCTCGTAGTTGCCAGTTGTGATGATGCGTGGCCATTCGCAGCACACGAGACCACTGAGTGGTGACGTCTGCTGTAAACTGGCAACCGCCACAAAAATTGCCGACCACGAAAACTGCCTGTACGAGCAACAAAAGTGGCGTTTGAACACAGTATGAACAGACGTACGATTTAAAGAGCGAACTGACCATGCCTGATATCAAGGCTGTGTTTGAGCACGGCACAAATGGACCATGGACGGACTTCAATCATCGTTTCCAGGCCACTTTTCACCAACCAGATGACTTCTAACGGCCAGCCGGGAGATACGATCAGCCACACACAGCACAAGCCTCCACTGTCAGCAGGTGGAGGTAGGCCCTCTTCATCAATCCACCTTCACCACGTACCTGCCGGATTCTTGGCATTGCAACCGCTGCAGCATCTGGCTGGCAATGTTTGCTGGAGATCAATTCTGACTTCGTATTTCATCAGGGTATCGGGACGTTCGGGTTTATTGAACAAGCAGGCACTGGCTGACCTGTAAGGATCGTTGCTGTTGGTGATACGCCAATAGATTCGATAGCCACTCGAGGAGTTTCCGACGCCTTTCGCACCGCCATTTTCACAGGATTTGGAGAGTCGTTCAATGGTTTGGTCAAATATCTTGCACATTCAGAGCAGCTTCAATGTGTCCAGGAGGACATGCAGTAAGGAACAAAACCTCATGGGAAAATGCCCCAGAACATGTCTCAGAGCATCTACATTTTCAAATTTTCCTGTGGGAGGCCCCCCAGAACCTTCCATTGGGGCGAGGGCCTCGTGCAAGCTGGCAGGGCTATCCCCCTTTTAAATTAAATTCGCCCCTCTTCAGAAAATCTGGGGGTGCCTATGTAATGTTCTCAAAAATTTTGCGAAGAAGAATTGCTCTTCCTAGGTGCACAGTGGTTAAAACACCAGGAAAAAGTATCCCGTTACACTGGGGAAAAAAATCACAGAATCTGTTCCTGACAAAAAATCTTGGTGTTGTTTCGCAGCAATAAACATCCTGACGACGGTAAAGCATCGATTGAGAGTCGGGTTGAGCAGAATGATGGACTATTCACCGATCCATCCCGGAGTCTGGAATGCTACAGATGAATTCCCGACATTGCCAGCCTCGGCGGCATTTTGATAGGAATGGATACAAAAGCTCGCGTTCACTGATCTTAGTATTAAAAGGTTTGCTCGGTAAATATTGATGGAAATCCACTGGGTGGCTCGTGTTTAGTGGCGTGTTTAGAGTGCATGTTGGCTAAACCTCATCAGTTTGACTCAGTGTGATGTTACTTTGTGAGCAAGGCCCAGCAGTGCTTCCCCCAGAGGGGGGGGGGGGCAGGGGGATGTAGATAGATAGATAGATAGATAATTTGAAGCTTCATAACCCTTTTGGATCTTAAGCTTATACGACGAGGTGGAGTTCACGACAGGCTACTGTCCACCCGTGTGAGGTCTTTTACTTGCCCTGGCATAGACACTCAGGTACAAGGGACCACGGCTTTGAGTCTCATCCGACAGTCTCTAACTGGTTCACAGCTTTTCACATACATGTCCTGGCCGGGGATCGAACCCACGCACTGACCCTGTTAGGATTGAAAGTCAAGCGTGTTAGGCCTCGTTCACACAGGCACGCGTACAGCGTATACCGTCAAGCGTAACGCATATAGCGTAAAAATACTTCTAGCTTGAGTCAATGAGCTGTTCACACGTTATGCCTACGCGTGCCTGTGTGAACAAGGCCTTAGACCGCTTGACCACCAGGCCAAGACAAATGTCCCCTTAAAGTCAAAATTTGCATTTTTGACCAAGAATTCCGTCAAATTTTCTCCCCCCCCCTTAAAAAAATTCCTGGCAGAAACACTGCCCAGCCATGTTGGTGAGCCTGTATATCAAATTTGGTGATGGGTGATGACTGTGGTTGGAGCGTCGATGGCCTAGTGGTTATCACATCTGCTTAGACTGAAATTATTCCCACAAGTAAAAGTACATTCAAATCGGCAGACAGACCGGAAAAAACAATTACAATGTGGAACTTCTGTTAGGTATCATTCAACGAGACTACCGATAGTGTCACGATGACATAGCATTTCGATAAATTGGCCTCATTTTGTAACATCCGTGCGAGTCTAGACTACTCTCTTGTTACAGTTGGATTACCAATCTTCCATGATCAACAGCTTATCGGAAGACGGTATATTTGTGGAAACGCCCGGCTAATGGGAACAATATGAGGATGGGATTTTGCAGACTGGTTTTCAGATTTTTGAGACGACACAAAAAATATTGGTTAACCATGTACAGTGGTGGCCAAAATTATTCGAACACTAGGCATTGCCGTACAAAGCCTGGTTTCCATTTTTCACTTCTAATAATTGGAAGTAAATGTAAAGTGCTAGTTCTAATCAAAATACTAGAAAGCGCCTGAGGAAGACCCTGATTGGAGTCGAAAATTTACGAAATTTGAAGACGACTTTACGTTTACTATCATTTTGTGTGTCGTTTTTGTGCTCTATGTTGGATATCTCATAATTGGAAAAGGTGCATTGCTCTGTGAGGAAAAGAAAATAATTTCATTCGTACACTGATTGCCATTTTGATACAAACAATTGAAATATCTATTACATGCCAAGCGTTAGAATAATTTTGGTCACCACTGTATTGGAGATTTGTATCCGTATTAGGTTTTTCCGTCAGGGCCGAAGCCACAGCATTATTGGCCCTGGTAAGGGGCAAGAGGCCATGTCAAGCTACAGTACATTGCACAACTGGCCTCCCTTCTGCGTCGTGCACCATCCGCATACCACATGCAGCGTCATAAACGTACCGTCCTCGTATCTTCCTCGGATATCGCACGCTGTCCTGGAAGGCACTCAGTGAAGACTTAACGTCATTCGCCCGTGGTGTGCGGACGTCACGCAGAAGAGACACGCGACGCACCCGTACCATACGCAATGAACTGAAGCATACTCTCCGTGTGACGTACGCGGATAAAGGTACACGTAGGTCAATTGTGCAACGTACTGTACTCATGTTCCTCACCTGAATGGTGTCTTTACTTGCCCTTAATGCAAATGTACATGGTACAAGGCACCATGGCTTACTGTCCCATGCAACAGATGCGAAGAGCAGGGGATGAAGTCTCATACAGCCCAGGCTGGATTTGAACCTGGGACCCGGCGTTGCATAAAGCCCCACTGTATTGAATCTGAAAAACACAAATCATCGCCGCGATTCTCGCACGACGTCATGACGTCAGCGTAGTGTAAAATGTACTACGCTCTGTCAGAATACATTAGAGCTCTCCCTGCATTTTTTTCCAATGCGTGCTGAAAACTAGGCCTTGATTCTGTGAAGTGCGTATCAGGCAAGCATTTTGGGGACCTTCACGAGGCTATGGGACCTCTATGTGCACTCTCCTAACTTTTTGAAAATATCGTAAAATTCAATACTGTGGGGCTTTAACGAACATGATCAACACTCAGCTATCACGGCTCTTCAATCAGGGAACCACACTGCGGGTCAAGCGACCTTGTGGTGTCTAAAACATTTACTACACCATGAACACCCACTGATGGCAAACTCATTTGGCTCAAATTTATGTCTCGCTAAAGTGACGTTCACCCTTCACCTGTACGTTTTGTGATTATTTCGATACAGTAGACGCCCTTCGCCCTCAAGGGGTTTCAAACAGGGTGTAGCAGATTGCCGCTCGTCTGGACTATCTCCTGTTATACTCCCGACTAATAGGTCTGCGTTCGTCAGCCGCAGAAGGAGCCCAACATCGTCTATTTGATCAGACGGTAATTGTTAGCGGAAAACTCAAGGGTATCTGGTGAGTTGTTGGCGGAGAGCTTTTAACGCAAGTATCATAGGCGGAGAATGTGACTCTGGAAGGCCGTGCGAGATTGAAGAGTTTTGAGGGGGTCGGAAATGACTGGGTAGATTGAGCAGACGATGCCATCGATAGAATGTAAATATAAACAAAGAGGCGGAATTCACAGTTGCAGACAACGCTAGGCCATTTTAACCCAATAGAGCCGCATATTTTTTCCATCTGTAGCCAACACCACCCTGAACCGCCACGAAATATGCCACTGCATTAAAAGACATATAATGACTCAAGGCGGTTTATGGCGGTATCGGCGTCTGGCGACTTGGCTGTTTGCGTCGAAAACAGCCATTTTCATGGGGTTTGTGAATTTTTGAAAATTCCGTACCCCCAGAAAAATTCCTGGCAGAAACCCTCAAATTATCCGTCACTCTTAAAGTGTAAATACCCCGGGATCCCATGACCCCTCGGATCTGCCGTTTGCGTGTTCGTCACGAGTCATCATCGGCAAATCATCTCGCCACTCATGTCAATAACAATTACTCGTAACGAACAAATGAACAAATGCCATTAATTCAGGAACGGCCTATAAACCATTCCAGACACTGGAGTTAAAGCCCAATTCACCCAGTAATGAGTCTGCATACCACATTATGAAGCGGAAGCGGACAAGTGCTATTAACCCTTTAAGACCTGACATCATCCTCAAAATGGCTGTGTCATCCAGACCAAAAATCTAATGTTTAAAATCAAAATTTGGCCTAATGCACATTTAGGCACGGTTAAAGTTCTATAGCTACCACTTTTATGAAGGATGGGCCAAAGTCCATTTTTCAAGATGGCTGCAAGGCGGCCATATTTGATATCCAATAAACTGAAATTTGCCATAGGCCTACATTTAGAGGGTACCTCACATACATGTGAGGTGGTCTAGGAAAACCTGTCGGATGTCGCGTTTGAGGAAAGTGATATTTATGGCCTTGGTGAACCCGCACATTTCAATAGCTGAAATGTACTCTGTAACCGGAAACAGTTGCAGATCAATGCGCAGGCAATCTGACAGCCGTTGTTGATCATTCAGCGACTTCAGACAGGTTTTCCTAGACTGCCACACACATATTTAGGCAAGGTAACCCAGAAGTTCGCCTCAAAATCTTTCAAATGAATAGCCATGTTGACTGATTTTAATGTACAATATTTTAAAATTTCGCCCCTTTCCCAGTTCACATTTTGGTACCAATTTACACTGACAGCCCACATTTTGGTATCAAAATTCTACCTCATCCTTTGAGAAGTTCGAGAAATCACCATCAAAATGCAATGCACTTAACAAAAGTACACTGAAAACCCAATGAATCGATTATATTAAAACAATGAGATAAGCAATCAGTCGTGTACCATCCTAAAACGACATTTCGTCTTTCAAAATTTTACTTATGAAGGTATACACTGTTGTGCCTCTTGTAACCATGACAACGGACATATCCGGGAATATTAAACTCTAACAAAATGGATTTTTTTCTCTTCCTTTCTTCAGAAAAATCGGGCTTTCACAAGAAAAATAGAGAAGAGATTATTTCCATTATTTGAGTACGGTAAATACTTTAGATCATGTTTTCAACTTGGACATCAAAAATACTTTGCCAGAAGTGCATTTGCGCAACTTGCAGATGTGAAAAATTGTCATTCAAATCATCTTCTATGTCAATCTGCCTGCCTCCAACTTTGAGCAGACAGCATCTTCTGTTGGAGTTTTCTAAAAGTTTTGAAAATAAATCCGAAAGAATTTGGAGAAATATTCTTCAGACAGTTGATAAGAACAACTTTCGTTCAAATATTTTTCAATCAGTACCCTGGGATGCGAGAAAACTTTGACAGAAGATGCCGTCTGCTAGACATGGGGGTTGATGTATTAAAAGTCTTGAAAATTCTCAACTGTCAAATGCCGCCTTAAGTCCTCAACACTCCAAAGGTATCAGGCAGAGTATCTCCATTTTTAATCAGTGGGGGTACAGTCACTTGAAGAAACAGCTCAATTTTGTAGTACCAAGTACACTGCAATGCGGCATATGGCTGTTACTTTAATAAAACACACTCCCACTGATCTCTTACACTGTGTTTTACTTGGAGGGCTGTCCAGGCCTTTCGAGTCCCCCAAGTTGACGGCATATGTTGCTCCAAATTGACCACAGAATCGGTTGTGTAAAAGAAAGATCCTAAAAAGACGCAAAAAATATTCACGACATTCACCTGCCAAAGCCACCTCAGTAAAGTGTGTCTCAAGTACCCAATGAATCGTGCAACTGACAGGAAGAAGCTGCGTCTCAAAAAAATGGTGCCGAACATTCACCGAGCGTCGTCATGAAACGACGTCTAAAAACTCGATGTGTTTCTTCTGCCACTTTTTTTACGCAACCCACAATTAGCGTTCGGAAAACACAGATGGGGATCGAACGAATCGATCGACGTCAGGTATGCAAATGAGAGATCGGCGAATTGCTGTTATTTGAAAACAATTGGCGGTGATGATGTGACGGGCGCCAGACACTGACGTATAAAACCTGAAATTAGCACCCACGGTTTGGCGACGGTTGTCAGAATGTTGATATTGCTAACGCTAACGAGTTGTAATTGATTGCACACAATTTATCACGTATTTTTTCAATTCTAAGTGTTCGAACGGAGAATCCCTGTTTTCTGAAAGTGACCATACCTAGGGCGGGGGGGGGGAGTATTTTGTATTTATATTTGATTTTTCCATCAGATTTTCCGTTGAGATTTTGGCAGAAAAGTGTGCAGATCTTTGTCATTTACATCAATTTCAGAACGGCCTTTTCCTGATGCAGATTTTCTCAATTTTAAAATCGCATCCTGGCAACGACGTCATCATACCACTTAAGCGGGAATTCAAACAAACCTACGCAAAAAATCACCGGCACAAAAACGGTTAAATTCTCCGACTTTCAAAAAGAAAAACTAGAAAATTCAAGATCAGACTACGCCGGCAAAAATCAAAGAGGCGTAAAATGACGAGGATGATTTAATTTGCGAGTTTGTCTCATAGTCTCTCATCTGTGAAATTAAGAGGCGCAAAATATAAAGACGTCAAATTGAATTTACTTATTTGGTTAGAAAATAATGGAAATGGAAGGATTGATGCATTTTTGAGAGGAAAGCGTGGCGAATTCCGCGACCGGTTAGCGTATTCTACGCCGTCTCGTTTCGCCTTGACAAGCTGCTGTTTTAGTCAATATTGTCGCGACAATTTTCCCACGCGTCAGTGCAAGCCATACCCAGTTTTGCCGTTTGATTAGTGCAGACGTCTTTTCAAAGCTTTGACAGCCAAAACCACAGTTCGTTGCACGAAAGTTTACTAGGCCTAGCTGGAGATTGGCAGCATCATTTTGGCCCGAAAAACCAGGGCCTGAAGACAGAAATTTACCCTTCGAATGAAGGGATGATTCGTTTTATTCCCAACACTTTGACGATGAATTCAAGAGCATAAAATCGTCAACAGGACAGAAAATATCGATGTCGCTATTAGCAGACGAAAAGTTGATTACTCCAAGAAAACAGACCGACCAATCAAATATTGTGACAATTTTTCCTCGATTGCGTTGCCATTAATCACAAACCTCAAGGTTTTCACTCAGCTGCCCCAGGTTTGAGCAGACGGTATAATTCCATTGAAGTTTTCTAAAAGCTTTGGGAATGATTCGGAAAATATTTGAAGAAACATTCTTCAGATGGTTCACAGGAACAATCTTTCTTCAAATAATTTTCAATCAATACCACAGGATGTGAGAAAACTTTGACCGAAGATGTCGTCTGCTGTACTCTGGGGACAGACGAGTTAAAGTCGCGACACGAAATCACAATTTATTGGCGATGATTACACCCGCTGACAACGCCAATACAGACGATAATTTGATGAAAAGATAACTTGAGGCCATGGCGGAGAAATCGGCGAAATATGAGGTTTTTAAATCTCCGATTACGACCTGTAAACTTCATGTCGCGGAGGTAATCAAGAATGGTGCCTGATGGGAAATTATGTCTGGGACGGATTCAATATTAAAGGGTTAGTAACTCCCATTTGTTTCTTTAGCATGGTTTCCCTACGAGGACACTCATCTGCCCCCAAATTTGAGCCGCCAGTACCATCTGCTAAAATTTTCTAAAATCCTTGGGAATGATTTGGAAATGAAATGGTCCATGGACCATGTGCTCACTCGTTTGGACATACATCAGTGTAATGACAGAGAGAGGTACATGTCAGTTATGAGCAATCTGGGTCAAGTCATTCCCAAGTTGCAGGACTTCAATGATTGTTGGGTTATCCCGCCTGGCGGCCATATTGGATGTCCGATCAGGCCAAAGCTTCACATGCACATAAAGGTCATCTAGAGGGAGCCAAATAGCACATTTGAGTGCTCTGGGTCAAGTCGTTCCTGAGTTATATAGCACATTTGATGATTTTCAGGTTACGCCACCTGGCGGCCATATTGGAAGTTTAATCAGGCCGAAATTTGACGTACTTGTAAAGGTCACCTAGAGGGAGGTAAATATCAAGTTCGAGAACTCTGGGTCAAGCCGTTCCTGAGTTATAGCACTTGGTCGATTTTCAGGCTACGCCACCTGGCGGCCATATTGGATGTCCGATCGGGCCGAAACTCGGTAGTTTTGAAGGTACCCCTCTAATACATGTTTTTGCAAGATATGAAGATGCTCGGTGAAAAAATGAAGATCTGGGGCAGGTTCGTCACTTTTGTCGAACTTTGACCTCTGTGACCTTGAAAAGTAGGTCAAATCAAAAACCCGTTATATATGTTATGTATCCTAATTAGATACACCTATGATAAAAATTTGGAGACGATCCAGTCATTAGTTCAGGAGTTATTGCACTTTTTGTGTTTTTGGTTTTGGCCACCTGGAGGCCAAGCCGAGAATCGAATCGGACCGAAACTTGGTGTCATAGGTCATCTGACCTAGGGGTATATATGTACCAAGTTTCAGATCAATAGCTCCAGCGGTTACGAAACGTGCCCTGCTAACGGACGACGACGACGGACGACGACAACGACGGACGCCGCAGGACGATAAAAGCTCACGAGTGAGCTAAAAATTTGAAGAAAAATTCTTCAGATGGTTGATACGAACAAACTTCCTTCAAATATTTTAAAATCAATTCCATAGGATGCAATCAAATGTTGACAGAAGATGCCGTCTGCTGGACTCCAGGGGGCAGATGAGTTAAAATATCGTATCAAGTATCCATATATCATATCTAATATCATATACCGACAGATAAAAAACTGATGGTATTTCAAACAAAATCGTCGAGCCGGGAGCGTCTTTTATCCATCAGCTGCGCGCCGACATCAAAGAGGGGGCTCACGTCAACGGCCCTCGCCGACTGTCAGTTTCGACAACAAAAGAAAGAAGCGACAATTTTCATAAGGCCTCCTCGCGTTAGTGTTCATAAATAGAACTGTCTGTTACTATGGCGACAAGGGAAGCTGTCGCCCGATTGATGGACTTTTCTATCGAGTATTATATGAGCAATCGGGGAATTTCTTGGCGATTGTGTAGCTTCGATTACGGAGATGTTAACCACCTGAGCAGACGTTAACCATCTGAACAGACGGTCCATCTTGGCAGACGTCAACCATCTTTGCAGACGTTAACTATCTGAGTGATGGTCCACTTGAGCAGATAACTATCTGAGCAGACGTTAACCATCTGAGCAGACGTTAACCATCTGAACAGATGTTAACCATCTGAGTGATGGTCCATCTGAGCAGATATTAACCATCTAAACAGACGTTAACCATCTGAGCAGATGTTAACCATCTGAACAGACATTAACCATCTGAGCTGATGTTAACTATCTGAGTGACGGTCCACCTGAGCAGATATTTACCATCTGAGCAGATATTAACCATCTGAGCAGATGTTAACTATCTGAGTGATGGTCCATCTGAGCAGATATTAACCATCTGAGCACATGTTCACCACGTCAGATGTTAACCATCTGAGAAGCAGATGTTAACCATCTGAGCAGACATTAACTATCATTCCTCTGCAAGTTGTGCAAGTGTAAGCCTCGAAAGGCTGGGGTCCGGTTAATTTAGTGTTTTGGTGAAACCACAAATTTGGCATCCATGAATTCACATGAGTCAATAAAATCTGTCCTGTGCAGTCAACCATGGAAGGATTTTGAATCTGCTGGTGTCAAATCGAGAGAGCTTGCTCTTCAAGTACATATGTATATTTTAGGGTAAATGACAAAATTATAAAAGATATTGACCATTTCGTAAGTGTAACATTTTTATCGAGCCACTCTGTATAACATTGTATGTAAAGAAAACGCCTCGAAAAAAATTGACAACAGTGTACATGTAGTATAGAACATTCTGTCGCAGAATTCTGAATTCCATGCTTCATGAAACGTGATACATCACTGATCAAGTGAAAAAACAGCCAATCGAAAATTGTGTTTTCCTGAAATCCCCCAAGTGATTTCCGCGTCGTCACGATTCTCCAGAGTCGCTGTTCGGTCATTTGAATCTCATTTGAATCTCACGCCAGCAAACCTAGGGACCAGAATTGAAACCGTATACGCGTGATAAAGTCAGCGTGGAAAGTCGTCGCTAATGACGCAATTTTCTCACAGCACTTGATTTTTATTGTGCAAAATTAACCCTTTTATGAACGATTACGCGAGGCCATGAAATTTGAGCATTCGTCAGTTTTTATGCTCAGAGGAAGTCTGTGTCTGTTTTGAGGTGTGTGTCGAGATTGCCAGATATTCTCAGGGGCAGATCCAGGATTTGGGGAATGAGGGGGGCGCCCTGTGCTACGAACATTCAAAGGGGCTGTTCGTTTTCGTCACTTGAGGAATCTGAGTTGTGATCCTTGGAGAACGGAAAAAGCTATGCACTTGCAAATTGCAGGGATTATTTGTTTTGCTGTACAGAATAATCGCTGCAATTTGCAGCTTCATAGCTTTCTCCATTTTCTCAAGGATCACAACTCAGATTCCTCAATTGACGAAAACGAACAGTCACTTTGTGCCAAGTTCCAGAATGTCACGGTCGATTTTACAGATTTGTTGACCAAAGGGGGGGGGGGGTGTCTGCTATTGCCAACCACTGCCGCTAGTCCCAGCCAGTTGCTCATGTTCTTCTCATTGCCATCAGTTGCTTCTAGTCGTCTTCAGTCGCTTCCAATGTACGCACGCTGGCAATGAATGTCCTAGTTTGTGGAGCACACCTGGTCACGTGAATGTTTATCACATGACTCCCGAGTAGTCCGATCGGAAGACATCGACAATTTCCGTCTGGCATTCAGTACCATTGCCTGTCCGATGTGCGCGCTCCAGATTGAAGACTGGATTGTGCCACTTGTTCCGCAATGACCTGTCGCAACCGATGTGCGCAGACCGCATATATATACAGCGATGTTGCGTTCAGTTGCTTCCAGTCACAAAGCCGATGTAAGCTAGGCTGAAGATCTCTGTAATGTGTACTTTACGCTACCTCTTCAGGGAGGGTCTTCAGTCGGATAAAACCCACAAGACACAGATAAGGGACTATTAGGTTTCCCCTTAAACACAATTTACATTGTTAAAACCCTCGCAGACGATTGATAATCAATAACCAGGTTAATATGCCCATGAGACACGCAAATTATCAGAACCGGATTAAGTGACGGGAGAATCGGCAAAGATACATCTTGATGATCGGTCTCCTCAACGCGCCGCAAGCATTCAATGGCGGAGCAAAATTACCCATCAAACAACTGCAAGATTTCGCTAAACGAGACGAGTCGATTTTATCCCATTTGTTGAAGTAGTTTATCAGGCTTTGAGGCACCGGAGCTGGTCGGGGTATCGGGCGGAACCCGCCTAGCCGCCCTTGAATTGAGGACAATAGGACTGATGTTGGATTCCATACATCCTGTCGGTTCTTGTGTTCATTCCAACCCAAGTTGGACACGTTTTCTCACACTGTTCATGTACATTACATACGACATGTTTTGGGAATTTCAATGTCAATTTCAACTTAAGCTGACTGGAAAATCTCATGAATTTCTGTGGACAGTTTCACATCATTTAGAGTCAAGAACAACAAACACCAGCTCAATGAAATATACAAAGAGTACAAGGCACCTTCTGGCTGCTCCAGCAACGTACACCAAAATTGCAGTTCTAAGGTCACCAAGGTCACCACTGCAAGGGTCCAGCTTCTCCTGTTGGTGATGGTCGGCATTGCTGACCACACAGCAGGCTGTTGATGTCTTCGAATCCAATTCCTGACACTGACGCTTTTGATATGATAATGTTGGAGGAGCTAGATCCCAGTGGCAAAGCCATGTCTCTGTGGCCTTTACAACTGCATTTTGGAGTTTTGTTGATCTTGGAAAATTGTATTTGATTTTTCCGTCAGGGCCGACGCTATAGCATTATTGGCCCTGGCAAGTACGGAGGAGGCCATCTCAAGCTACTCATGTTCCTCACTTGGATGGAGTCTTTTACTTGCCCTTGCAAAGACACAAGGTACAAGGCACCACAGCTTACTGTCACATGCGACGGACTGAAGAGCCGGGAATGAAATCCCACATGGCCCGGGCTGGATTCGAACCCGGGACCTGCCGCTTGCTAAGCGGACGTGATAACCACTAGGCTATCAGGCTCCTCCTTGGAAATGAACATGGTACAGGTGTACCTCTCAATTTTTACCTAACCTGATATTTTAGCACTATAATACATGAAATTGATTTCGCCTCCCGTTTCTGAAGTATTGCACTCAAATATTGATGTGAAGTCGCATAGCTGTCTGGAAACGGACCAAATGCATTTCACACCTAGACTGAGTACGCCCCATGTGATATCACATTCATGTACCAATCGCCTGCAAAACGCAGGCCAAACCAACCAAAACCCCATTCTACAGGTTTGCCCGAAACCTGTGTACATCCTGCACAGAGATATCTAGTACTGCCCTGTCAACTTAGCGTGGAATGCACTCAATTAGACATTGGTATTGATCTGTGCATTTAAATACTCAGTGAACGATCGACTGCATACGGAGCGTTTTAATTTCATATTGTACGGCAGACTGTACCACAGGTGAACAATGAAACAGCACTTCATAACGCAGACAGGCGCTTGTTGAAAAGCAAAGCACAGTTTTGTCTCGAAGCACGCAAGGGACGGCCAATCCAGTTGTCTGGCCATTAGCATTCACGGTGAATTATCCCATGGTGGTGGGCCCACAGGGGGTGTATACCTCATATTGACAGCAGTTCTTGTCCTGGTTATTGCACTTTAAACCTAGCGTACATCGGCCTTGCGAACGGAAGCAACTACCGGCAATGGCGTTTCCGGCAACGGCTGGCGACTACCTGGAACTAGCAGCGACTGATCAGATGCTCAAACAGCCGATGTACGTGCACCGGCAACGCTATTGCCGACCGTTGCTGCTAGTTCCAGCCAGTTGCTCATGTTCTACTCGTTGCCAACGATTGCTTCTAGTTGTCTTCAGTCGCTTCCGATGTACGCGCGCTGGCAATGAATTTCCTCGTTTTTAGAGCACACCTGGTCACGTGATGGAATCATGTGACCTACAAAATGACCCCCGAGTGTCTCGATCGGAAGACATCGACAATTTCCATCTAGCATTTAGTACCATTGTCTGTTTGATGTGCGCGCTCCAAATTGAAGACTGGATGTGCCACTTGTTGCCGCAATGACCAGTCGTAACCGATGTGCACAGAACGCATACATCGATAGCGACTGTTGCGTTCAGTTGCTTCCAGTCACAAGGCCGATGTACGCTTGGCTTTTGAAGAACAATGTTCCAACTGATAGTCAGTAGTGAGCAATTTTGTGTGTCCACTCAGAACGGAGCTACTGAGGAAAATGTTTTGTTCACAAGTGAAGTCAGTAGGATATCAAACCCATGACCACAAGGGCGTTGGACATTACTGTCTGCACTGCACCATCTCTGCCAAAAATATCACGACTCCAATGGGTTAGGAGGGAGTGAAACCCATGACAGCAGGGGTCCTGATGTCTGCACTGCACTGCACTATCTACACCAAATCCATCGCGACAGGTTCATGCGACCTCAGCAGGGCGTAGGCATCTCTGAACCAGCCCAGCAGACGGCATCTTCTGTCAAAGTTTTTTCACATCCTATGGTATTGATTGAAAATTATTTGAAGAAATGTTGTTCCTGTGAACCATCTGAAAAAATGTTTCTTCAAATATTTTCCAATTTATTTCCAAGGCTCTTAGAAAACTTCCATTGAAGATACTGTCTGCTCAAACCCGGGGGCAGAGGGCAGATAAGTTAACTTTCTTCCCACTTGCTGAGCAGAACTCTCCGCTGCTGTGAGCTA
>NMRB01001262.1:99711-127550 GCA_002633025.1 Notospermus geniculatus
AACTTTGCAGAGTAGTGATTTAAAGTTCCAGTTTTTCACCAAGTGTGATGTGCAAATAATGGCATAAGGTTCAAAATCGCAAAATTTTTTTGGTTGAGGGGGGACACCCCCCCTCGAGCTCCCCCCGGGCCCGCGAGCCCCCCCCTCGCAATTTTTTCTGGCGGAAACCCTGCAATACAATGCATATGTGGATACCCTTGAACGAGAGATACTCTACATGGGGCGAGGTTGATAAGCGGTAGTTTAACAACATTGTCAATAGAGGTCTCCCTTAAAAGGGAAGGAACAGTGCCCCTTTAAATGCCGTATTTGGCACTGACTCTCAATTCAACTTTTTCCAGACAGTATCAGTTTTAGCAGCATCAAGTGACCTCATCCTCGGCTAATACCCCGACCATCCCTCATGACCAAAGGAAACGCGATCCACCTCAGAAGACACTCGAGGAAGCTTACCTCAGAAGATTAACGCTCGCCTCGCCTCAGAACACAGGATCAAAACGGCTTACCTGTGACCTTTCCTCAGCGGTTTGCGTCAAACCGGGGTAGAACAATTAGACACTCGTTAGTTACCTTTCTATATTTGTTGATTAAGAGGATTTACTCCTAAATGTCAATTTCTATTGCACTTCTAAAAAGTTTATGATACGGCAGGATGTTACCATAAAAGAATCAAACATAAAGGTTCAACTTACAAATTTAGCATTTTTTTAAATGTGGCCCAATCTCATCACAAGTTTTTAAAACTTGAACTTTTTTAAAAGGGCAAAAGAGTATTTTTTTGTATTTTGTATTTCATTTTTCCGTCAGGGGCGACACTATAGATTTATTCAGGTGCGTAAAGCTTGCGGAGCATCTAATTTAAGACTGTTTTAAGACCAAGTATCGACAAAATTTAAGATATGTTTTCTTCTAAATGAAGCCCCCAAACAGATCCCTGGCAGGGTTTCGCCCGGGGAAAAATGATGGGGGATCAATGTGGCCAAGAAGGCGGGTACTCGGGTGGGGGCCCTCCCCAGAAAAAAATGGATTTTAGAAACTTGGAGATGCAATTTCCCGGCATTTTCTGCCAAATTGTTTTTTTATAACTGTCTTGGTATGAAATTTAACACCTTCCCACAAAGGCCTTGAAAATGAAAGTGCCAAATTTAAGACTTTTTAAGACCTGTACGGACCCTGATTATTGGCCCTGCAGGTAAGTACGGAGGAGGCCACCACAAGCTATACTCAAGGGCAAAAGAGTTAATACCGATCATATGGATTTTTTACCGCATATTGCACAAAACTCCCAAACAATACGGAGATCACGAACATTAAGTGCATTGTGCCAAGTATTTCGAAAATGATAATAGTTTGTCTGGACTGTTAATGGTTTGTTTGAGTTCGACTAGACTACATGGTTAACCACAGACAGACTGCCTGGGGCCCACAATAGGGGGAAATATCTCAAATAAACACCTCTTCGGAGAGGATTTTTCAGAAATAACTGTTTGTTCCTTTGCAGGGGTGGATGTAGGATTTGGGAAAAGAGGGGGCACCCTGTGCTACTAATATTGAAATCTGCGGTGAATTTCAAAGATTTGCTCCAAATTCCAGAATTTCACGGTCGATTTTACACAGATTTGTTGGCCCAAAGGGCGGGCACATGCCCCCCTGTGCCCCTCCTTGGATCCGCGCCTGCTCTGCGGTGTGTCCCTTTCTGTCTGGGGATGGTGAAGTACCGTCTCCCACGGATCCATGGTTTCTTAGAGACTACAGATTCTGGAGATTTCCAAAGTGATACAGAGCAAATACAAAGGCCTACGACAAGGCCTTCTGTGTAAATGTAAACATATGTAAACATAGGGTAGGCTGTGCTGTCGGCTATTATATCATTTTTTTCCGATGTGACCTTAACCCAAGGTCGCAGGTTCCTAGATTTACTGAGCAGAGCCAAATGCCTAATATGGTATTATTAGTTCTGTAGACAATTTCGGGCATTTAAATAAACAGTAGGAGGAAACCGGAGTGTCGAGAAAACCTGTACTGACAAAGAGAGTCAGTTTTGAGTGGCGCATTTATATGGGGGGGGGGGCAGGGTTTCTGCCAGAAATATTTTTGAGGGTATGCAGTTCTTCAAAATCATCAAAAACCCCATAAAATTAAAGAAAATGGCCCTTTTCTGTTCCTTTGAGAGTACTCGCAGCGTACCCTGCGTACCCTCTGGCGGAAACACTGCCGGGGGAGGGGGGTGCAGCCGGCAACCCCCCCTTTGGCAGCAGGGGGATGTTTTTTTTGCCTCACATGCCTGGAAAATGCATCCAATTTTGGAAATTTTTCTGGGGAAGCCCCTTTTCCAGATATCCTGGATCTCCCCCTTGGTCTCTGTTAAGGTAATATCACACTGAAATCCGTCTCAAAACGCCCTTCCCCGTCCTAAAAAAATCTTAGAACGGGCTGCTACGTGTAAACGTTGGCCAAATAATTCCTCGAACTTCTGGAGCACCCTTCACATGCGAGCCCGTCCATGAAGTTCATAAAGACTGTAAAAAGTTGCCACTACGTCCACTCCGTTCGCACACAGTTTGAGCCCGTTTGGCAACATTTTCAAGAAGGTACTGAGAAATATCTCAGTGTGATGGGGCATTAATTTAATTGGGTCCAACGGGTTTACGAAGTCCGGACTTCGTACACCTGGGTTGACCTAGCCTGTAAGCAGAAGTCCGCGGACTTCGCTGTAGTGTAAGTATAAACAGCAATATTTCACTTCTGCCTCATTCCCTACTGATTCATCACACTCATACCACCCCGTCACGCCACCCTCGAGAAATTCTCAGAACACACCCAAACAAACCGATTTCAAAGAAAAGAACACGTGGATGTATTTTCCTAGAAAACCACAAAGTACATGTGACCATTTCCAGCCAAATTTTTCCAGGAATTATGCGCTATCATTTCATGTCCATATAAGATGTTTCTAAACGACATCACGTCACTAACGGCAGGACTCCTGACAAAACAGTCTGGAGTGACCGCCTCTAATTGAGGGCGCACAGTTTGTCCAAGAATTTCATCGTCCCCATCCGCATTAAATACTTGTAAACTAAATTTATCGCACCACCAAACAACAACGTGATGTTGGGTACTAATGGGATGCACAGTGCAGATCTGGCAACCCTGTTTTTTATTATGGCGTGCAAGGGCCCTTCAAAAAGTGTACAATCTGCCAAAGTACATGTACGACAGCTTAAAAAGTGTACAGTGGGGGCTCAGGCATGTTAGTGCTCGGAAAGTCTGGCTGAGCTGTACTGGCCAGATGACAAATTGGCTGCGAGGTCAGGTTGCCACAAAAATGTGCGGGAATCTGGACGGCCCGTGTGAAAATGTACGAAATTTTAGCGCTATTTTCCCTTTGAATGCAACGCCTAGAGAGGAACTGGTCTTTGGTGATCGCAGCGCCATCTTCAGCACATGCGGACGAACTAAAAATCACGTGTTAATTGTAACATTCGCCTGAAGATGGCATTTCAATTGCTCAGTTTTGAACCAAATCGGCGATGGTGTTCATACATTTACATTCATTACAACAACATTGCTGATGCCACCATGGACCTGAAACTATTTTGCTGACCTTGCCGTGCTGACCTCGCCGGTCGTACAATCGAGAAATGAAATCGTACGGCATACAATCAGAGTTGAATATCGTACACTAAGCCAGAATCGTACAAGTAGGCAGGTCTGCCAGTGGGAGAAATGTATATTGAATAAAATTCCAATGACGCACAATTAAGTTATGCACTGCACAAATACAGAACATACAATCAACTTCTTAGAGATAGCCAAAAGAAAGGGTAGACAGATACACCATTTGACTAGAACAGACATCATGTTGGTATGTAGACAGTCTGCGATCAGTCAGAAGAGCTACCTGTGTCTCCTTGTAAAACCTGATCTATTGGTCTGTGTTTCTGTGCTCGAGCAGAAACCAAGCGAAAGAATGCTTCATCATCGAGGAAATATCGCTCAATGATCGGTTTTTTCTGAGTCCACGGGACTGTACGCAAAAGGGAGGCAGGGCAGGGCAGGGCAGGGGCTGAGAGAGGCAAGGTAGGGGCTGAGGGGTTACGGTGGTATAAGAGTTCAGTATGACCATCTCTTGGAATACATGTACATGTAGTGATCAAAAGATGTACCACTTGACCACAAAAGAGATTTTTGCTTGGCAATCATGCAAAGATATTGTAAAACTTACCATGACAATAGGTCCATAGTATATCTGTAAATATAAGAAACAAGAACTGATTAGTTGGATGTGGAAAATAAAATTTCAGTAAAATTCTGCAAAAGATTAATAAATACCTGAACAATTGAAAAGCTGTATCAACCTCAGTTCAAGATAATCTTATACGGGCCTCGGATCACTGCAGTAAAGGTTACATGAACTCACAAAGATAGACCTCAGATCACTGCAATGAGGTTATGTGAACTCACGAAGATAGACCTCAGATCATTGCAATGAGGTTACATGAACTCACAAAGATAGGCCTCAGATCACAGCAATGAGGTTACATGAACTCACAAAGATAGGCCTCAGATCATTGAAATGAGGTTATGTGAACTCACAAAGATAGGCCTCAGATCACTGCAAGAAGCTTATGTGAACTCACAAAGATAGGCTCAGATCATTGCAGGAAGGTTATGTGAACTCACAAAGATAGGCCTCAGATCATTGCAAGAAGGTTAATGTGAACTCACAAAGACAGGCCTCAGATCATTTCAAGAAGGTTATGTGGACTCAGAAAGATAGGCCTCAGGGGTAGCGAGCATAAAGGGGTCGTAACCCTACGTCAGGCCTAAGCCAGGCGTAGTGCTGGTCGTGGCCCTATNAGGAAATATCGCTCGATGATCGTTTTTTTCTGAGTCCAGGGGACTGTACGCAAAAGGGAGGCAGGGCAGGGGCTGAGGGAGGCATGGTAGGGGCTGAGGGGTTACGGTGGTATAAGAGTTCAGTACGACCATCTCTTGCCGGAATACATGTAGTGATCAAAAGATGTGCCACTTGACCACAAAAGAGATTTTTGCTTCGCAATCATGCAAAGATATTGTAAAACTTACCATGACAATAGGTCCATAGTATATCTGTAAATATAAGAAACAAGAACTGATTAGTTGGATGTGGAAAATAAAATTTCAGTAAAATTCTGCAAAAGATTAATACCTGAACAATTGAAAAGCTGTCGCTCAACCTCAGTTCAAGATAACCTTTGTAGGTGTATACGGGCCTCAGATCACTGCAGTAAAGGTTACATGAACTCACAAAGATAGGCCTCAGATCATTGCAATGAGGTTACATGAACTCACAAAGATAGACATCAGATCATTGCAATGAGGTTACATGAACTCACAAAGATAGGCCTCAGGGGTAGCGAGCATAAAGAGGTCGTAACCCTACGTCAGGCCTAAACCAGGCGTAGTGCAAGGGCCACAACGAGCACTACGCCTGCAAAGATAGGCCTCAGATCACTGCAATGAGGTTACATGAACTCACAAAGATAGGCCTCATATCACTGCAAGAAGGTTGTCAACTCACAAAGACAGACCTTAGGTCACTGCAAGAAGGTTGTCAACTCACAAAGACAGACCTCAGGTCATTGCAAGAAGGTATGTGAACTCACAAAGATAGGCCTCAGATCATAGAAAGGTTAAGTGAACTCAGAAAGATAGGTCTCAGATCACTGCAATGAGGTTATGTGAACTAACAAAGATAGGCCTATGGACCCATATTCATAAAACTACTTAAGTCTAAGTGTGACACGTATCCTTTGTTAAACACAAAAGATAAGTATCACATGACTAAGGCCCGTATGCACAGACGTTCCTCCACTCACACTTGAGTGTGAGGTCGACCTTTACCTATTGTTTGCAGGGTAGAATACAAAAGATTAAGGTCGACCTCACACTCAAGTGTGAGTGGAGGAACGTCTGTGCATACGGGCCTTCGACTTAAGTAGTTTTATGAATATGGGTCCAGATCACTGCAAGAAAGTTATGTGAACTCACAAAGATAGGCCTCAGATCATTGCAAGAAGGTTATGTGAACTCAAAGATAGACCTCAGATCATTGCATAGCCTGCTGGCCCTCGCGGCCAAGTGGGCTAAAAACCTGGCGGCAATGTCTGCAACTTCGATTCCGTGGGCAAATTAATGATTCTCATTTTTTTCCATAAGAAAGTACCCACGTTTACAGATTTTTTTGAAGAACAGTAGCCATCAAATCATGCCCTCATCATCCAGGGTATGTCATGCCAAGGTATAGTGTCGTGCTCAGGGAAGTACCGGCTTCCTCAACGCCATTTATTTATAAGATCCAGTTATCTAAAGATCGCCTGCTTTGTCGTTCCGCCATTTTTTTCCAACGAACGTCGCATCTCATAAATTTGTAAAAGAAAAGAATATTACGTGTATAACTTGGTATGCCTGACGTATGCAGTTAAGTCGCCCCATTAGGGACTTGGTTCTAATCCGTCGCAATCGGGGAACTGTCAACTACGGTTACCTAACAGTGACATTTGCAATACAAAGACAATCACTCTTGTGAAGCTTATTATATGCATTGTAAGAATGATGCAAATAAAACGCTGCATCGAGACGTTTTATGTCCCTTGTTTCGGGCAGTGGATTTTCGTAATGACGATTTAGGGGATTATGATGATGTGGTCGTATTTCCTGGTGCAGGACAGTTGGGAGGAAGGGCATAAAAAAAATTTATGTGTAAACTTATGTGCCTTTTAAAATCATGAGTCTGGAACCATGAGTTCTAACTTTTTTTAACACTATATCGGGCGATTTGACTGTATGGAATGGAGGAGGAAACCGGAGAAACCGAAAGAAACATAATGTCAACGAGAGTTGCCCTCTATCAATGAGTGGTCACGAGTCATGAACTGGTCAAAATTTTCGTTGCATGGTCAAAATGACTGATTTTTCGATTTTCACAGCATGGAGACCTTGTACCACCTTGCTGATGTTAGTGAAGAAATCAGTCTAAAATATTGAGAAATAAGAGAGCTATCATGATTTATAACTAACAAATGTAATGGAAAAGCCATTACGAAGCACACACATTTTACACGTTTTCTCAAAACGTACATAGGTCAACATAAAACTAAATTAAAATGACATTTTCCAACAAAAATGAGCAGTGTCTGTTTTAAAATGTTCATGAGGCATCACTGCACACATTTCACCAGTTAGAATTTCGATAGAAACTTTTCCTTGCTTATATTTCTTATGTAATCATCCCATATGTGAAATGTAAGATAATGATAATTTGTAATAGCAATGAGCATTCCACTTCTTAATCGAACCATTTTTCTCATGGAATTGCTTCAGCTACACAAGCAAATGTGTATAGCATATTTTTATGACATAATCAATCAACTTTGGTTGTACAGGGTGTCCCAAAATTACGTGTGGGTTAAATGGCCATCAACAGTTAGTTAGTTGGCTCTGTGGTGCTTATTTCAATTTATTCCCTATGAGATTGTGCCCAGACATAGGCCTACTGGACGCAGGCAGTTGAGGAAAAGAACAGATAATGTTAACCCTTTCCTGTTAAAGTTATTAAAGATGGCACATAGAGTTCATCTCGAGGACACTAATCTGAAGTTGACAACTGTAAAAGTGAATACTGGTACATCACTCATCATCTGGGTGCTGACACATTTTCAGTGACTGCATTCAAAGAATTCAAATCCCAGAAAAAAAATGCCGGAATTATGTCATTGTCAAAATCACTCGAAGAGGAAAATAGGAAGATATTAATACATGTTGTTGGAAGACCAGGGGCAACGTGCTTGGTCCTCAGTACTTTTATGTACATGCACATAATCAACGGTCATCACTGTCACTGTTGGGACGAAAGAATCATTCATTCACTGTTCCATAACAAAGGGTTAATTCTACGAAAAGGATAAATGACACTGAAAGGGAGCTGGTTTCTTAATAACGTGTTCAGTATTACTATATCATCCTTCACACAACACCCATAACAAGAGAAACGTGATTTTCAATCCAAAACACTGGCCTGTTCGTCAAAAATGGTGCCGCCGCGATTCAGTTGACATATCATGGTATGGCATGGCCAGCACTTTCTACTGCAGTCTACATGCTCTGTAGCAAGTTCAAGTGTGGATACCTGCTGATAAAACTTGAATTGATACTCAAAATTGCTCGAAAACAACAAAAATCTGGGAACTCCACCTGCACTGCCACTTGCTCCGCCACTGCCACTAGCTCCGCCAGGTTGCTCCACCTCTGACCTTTTCCATATGTTTAATTATCATTAAAAAACCGCTGAATATTTTTAATTTTTGTTTCTTGGACATTAAACTAGACTAATTTATCTTCAAAATGACACCAAAATCAACCGCGTAGAGGTTGTTTTAGTGATTCTATGAATGTTTGAATCTGAAAATTTTGCTCCACCTGCAACGACTCCACCTTATCAGTATGACCAGTTCATGACACATGACCGAGTACGGAATTGAACTCAGGACCTCAGAGGTGACAGGAACCGATATTTGCACTACGCCACTCTGACAGCCCAATTTATTTTGCTTCAAGTATACATTGTAACATAACTAACGTATTTGTATTTGTATATTTCATTTTTCCGTCAGGGCCGACGCTATAGCATTACTGGCCCTGGTAAGTACAGAGGAGGCCATCACAAGCTACTCATGTTCCTCACTTGGATGGGGTATTTTACTTGCCCCTGCAAAGACACAAGGTACAAGGCACCACGGCTTACTGTCCCATGCGACAGATGTGAAGAGCTATCTATTTGCTCATTTTTTCGGAGTTATTGCAGGGCTACCCCCTCATTCAGTGTTCTCCACACCAGTTAAAAAAAGGGCGGCCCGCCCCTCTTAAAAATACCCACTGCAAAATCCGCCCCTCTTAAAAACGGCCCACCCCTCTTAAAAATTCGTCCGCCCTATAAATATTTATGGTTTAGATCGCTCAATTATGCATCTCAGATGCTCAGAAAACGCACCTCAGAGCACCTAAAATCCAAATTTCGCTGGGGGCGGGCCCCCAGACCCCCCACCAGAAGGCACCTCACGCGGTGCCTTCGGCACCACGCCCACCGCCGCCCCTCTTAGACCAAAACCCGTGGAGAACACTGCTCATTAACCCATTTTTCTGTTGGTCTTCCAAAAATAGGGGGGGGGGGGCGCAGCCCAGTCGGCCCCCCTCTGGATCAGTGCGCCTGAAGGCCTTCAAAAAATCTCAACTAGTGCAAGCCCTAAGACACCTTATCGAACCTTCTGATAAAACTGCCATTCTCCGGCCAACTTTTTAAAACGCAGGTCCCACAGACGTACAGCTGAAAGAGATTGATAAACACCTGGATTACTCTTCAACAGTTTACAGGCAGAAAAATCCTGATATATCCAGAAAACGCCAACTGAAGCTACAGTAGGGCTTAAATTGTAACCCCTTCTTCTGCTTAATCTTGCGCTAAGTTGGGTTGAAATAGAAATGGCTTAGACATGGAAAAAGAAAGCTCCTAAAATGTGATGAATTTATGTTTCAGTATCCTTGATTAAAAAGGAGATGCACCAGACTATAGGCAGTAGGGTTGGAGGCTTGGCGGGATCTGCAATGATCTACTGGAAGATAAAAAGAAAGTCCATGTCTAATGTGAGATATTTCAACTGGGGACAGGTCTGTCTGGAGACCATAAGACGGCCAAGGACAACAGGGAACACGGAAAATTTAGATTTGAGTAAGAACTTGCGAGAACTTACAGAAACAGACCTCAGATCATTGCAAGAATGTTATGTGAACTCAGAAAGATAGACCTCAGATCATTGCAAGAAATTTATGTGAACTCACAGAGATAGACCTCAGATCTTTCAAGGTCATGTAACTCGCAAATCATTGCAAGAAGGTTATGTGAACTCAGAAAGATAGACCTCAGATCATTGCAAGAAATTTATGTGAACCCACAAAGATAGGCCTCAGATCATTGCAAGAAGGTTATGTGAACTCATGAAAGATAGACCTCAGATCATTGCAAGAAATTTAGGTGAACCCACAAAGATAGGCCTCAGATCATTGCAAGAAGGTTAAAAACACAGACCTCAGACAATTGCACAGAGATTTCATCCACACAGCTAAGCATATTCTTCACTTTACTTCCTGTGCATGGCTGTGGAATCGACACGACCTTCAACTTGACGGGTAAGTACGATGGCTACGAAAAACACCCACAGGGCAGCCACGTTCAGCCGGTTACATTTGACAAGAAATCAATGAGCCAGATGTCCTGTTCAACAGCTCAAATCTCCATCATGGATTTTTTCTAAGGAGAGTACATTTCTCTTAGTAGTATTTAATAGGCCTACTTAGGTTGGTACGATGATGCTCTGCTAGGTGGGTTATGAGGATCGGGATAGCCTAATAAATACACAGATTTGTATTTGTATTTGTATTTCATTTTTCCGTCAGGGCCAACGCTATAGCATTATTGGCCCTGGTAAGTACGGAGGAGGCCATCACAAGCTACTCATGTTCCTCACTTGGATGGGGTCTTTTACTTGGCCTTGCAAAGACACCAGGTACAAAGCACCACGGCTTACTGTTCCATGTGATGGACTGAAGAGCCAGGAATGAGCCCGACGGGCTTGGATGGGAAGAGTGCTGCAGAACTTCGATGCATTATTTGGCCAACGTTACACGTTCTAGTCCACTGTACAATTTTTTTAGGACGGGGCAGGACATTTTGAGAACTACTTCAGTGTGACCTAGTACCTTAAGCTATCACTACTGACGTTCTGTTACTTTTGCCCTTGAGCAAGAATGACGTCATTTTCAACGGTGGTATTTCCTCATCTTTAAATAGCAGCCAACTAAAATGCAAAATCGTAATAGGCTGTGTCGATCATTCTAAACCCACCTAGCGGAGGATCGTGGTACCAATCTAAGTATTACTGGGCTAGCGAATCGTTTTCTGAATTTATTGAAATTCTAACGCAATTGAGAAGGATGTCGGGTTCGTCTCACTGAAGCTAGGGGAAATCACGATCACGTCAATTACTGTCAGGCAGAAAACGTATAGACGAATCCATCAAGCGTGGTTGATATAAAAGTGGGACTCAAACTCCTACGTTGATTATCACAACAATATGACGATATATTCATCTATTCTGTCCGCACGATTCTATCTCCTCGAAACGGAGAGCTAGACTCCCCGAAGACGGCAGCATGGAAACGATCGAATAGGTGACATCAGCGAGTCAGTGATGTATTTTGTATCAGGGAGTGGGGGGGGGGGGGGGGNGCTGTAAGGATCATTTTGGGCATGTTTTTTTAACTAGACATGAATCATTGTTGAAATGTACAAAACCAGACATGCCAGAAGGGAAGAAACTGGATTTAGGCTCAATGTACTGCAGCTGCCCTTATAGCCTAGTGGTTATCACATCTGCTTAGGACGCAGCAGGTCCCAGGTTTGAGTCGCGGGCCATATGGAATTAATCATCCCTGGCTCTTCAGTACGTCGCATGGGACAGTAAGCTGTGGTGCCTTTTACCTCGTGTCTTTGTAAGGGCAAGTAAAGACCCCATCCAAGTGAGGAACATGAGTAACTTGAGATGGCCTTTCCATACCAAACAGGGCCCTTAATGTTATGGCTTCAGCCCTGATAAAAAAAATCTGATACAGTACAATGTACTGCAGGGGCAATGACACCACCTGTCATTTGCTTGCTGTGTGGGTGTTTTCCAGGTAAGAATAGATTTCTATCTGTTGCCTAGTCACTCCTGTGTGATTGCAAATATTACCCTTTTTGACCAAGACTTTCACACAAAATGACAAAACTCCTAACATTGCTGGAAAGTTATGTTAACTCACAGAGATATACCTCAGATCATTGCAAGGTTATGAGAACTTGCAAAGATAGGCCTCAGATCATTGCAAGAAGGTTATGTGAACTCACAAAGATAGACCTCAGATCTCTGCAAGAAGGATAGGTAAACTCGCAAAGATAGACCTCTGGGCCCATATTTCTAAAACCTTGCTATCTTAGTTGGTTGCTATTTTTGTACACTGGCCTGTACAAACTGGCCATTTTAGCAAGTAACTAGCCCTAGCAAGGTTTTATGAATATGGGCCCAGATCATTGCAAGGGCATGTAATTCGCAAAGATGGGCCTCAGATAATTGCAAGAAGATTATGTCAACTTGCAGAGATATACCTCAGATCAGCGCAAGGTTCTGTAACTCACAAGATAGACCTCAGATCACTGCAAGAAGGTTATGTAAACTCACAAAGATAGGCCTCAGATCACTGCAAGAAGGTTATGTAAACTCACAAAGATAGGGTAATTTGCCCAATTCCCGGACACGTACCAATTCTCGGACGTTTTTCAATGTACATTTGTACAAAACATAATAAATCAAATAACACCAAATAAACTGATTAGTCTTCATTTCAATAAAGTTTAACCATAAAAACTTCGTTTTTGTACTTTCTTTTGACATTTTGGGCACAAAAAGCAACTGTCCGAGGACATGGCAGGGGTGTCCGAGAATTGGCCCGCCGTCATTGAAAAATGTGCCCTATTCTCGGACACTTTTAAAAGTCAAATTGTGAGAAGCAGAAGGGATTAAAATACATCAAATAAACTGTTTTGGGTTTATTTTAAGTCACTTTTATCATTAAAACCTTACTTTCGTTGTTTCATGTGGATTTTGTGGGTCAAAATTGGCAGTGTCCGAGAACATGGACGAGGTGTCCGAGAACTAGGTCGACCAGCCTCGTTTGGGAAATCTGACATATTTTCGGTGACCTTGACCCCCTTAGGAAATTTGAATATGCAAATGAGAGCTAAAATGGATGTGCTTCAGGCCCAAGTATTACCCAGCATGCCTAGCAGTACAGGATCATCAGGAGAAGGCATTGAAAAGCAAGGTGTCCGAGAACTGGTTAAATGACCCTAGGCCTCAGATCATTGCAAGAAGGTTATGTAAACTCACAAAGATAGGCCTCAGATCACTGCAAGAAGGTTATGTAAACTCAGAAAGATAGGCCTCAGATCATTGCAAGAAGGTTATGCGAACTCAGAAAGATGGGCCTCAGATCATTGCAAGAAGATTATGTCAACTTACAGAGAGATATACCTCAGATCAGTGGAAGGTCATGAAACTCACAAAGATAGACCTCAGTTCATTGCAAGAAGGTTATGTGAACTCAGAAAGATAGACTTCAGATCATTGCAAGAAGGTTAAATGAACACAGAAAGATAGACCTCAGATCATTGCAAGATTGTGTCCTCACTAAGACAGATCACAGACCATTGCAAGTGGAAAAGAAGTGCCTCACCAGCTTAAAAAATCTCCAGTTCCTGACAGATCTGAGATCCTTATTCTATCCAAAGTTACGGCAGCTTGAAATGATTACACAAGATACTCCACGAACCCATACATCACATTCTCGACAAACTAAGACTGACAGCCAACATCCAGAGAGAGTGAAGGATTAAACGTCTCAGGGGGATTTAAAAGTCCCTCGCATACGGGCCGCGTGCCACGGAATAAGAATGGATGGCCTTCACTATTGAGGACGCACCGCCTCCGACACAATAGCCAAGGGTCCAAACAGCTGCGGGGAATATGCAACATGTCTTTCATGGGGTGTGCTCGACTCTTATCGTGTCAATCCAGTTGGCAATTAAAAAATTTTGCAATTTAAATCCAGGGGTATTTATATTTTGAAGTTGATTTTTCCGTCTGGCCGAAGCCATTGCATTATTGGCCCTGGTAAGAACAGAAGAGGCCATCTCAAGCTACTCATGTTCCTCACTTAGATGGGATCTTTTACTTGCCCTTGCAAAGACACAAGGTACATGTACATGTACAATGCAGCATGGCTTACTGTCCATTGCAACGGACTTGCCCTTGCAAAGGCACAAGGTACAATTAATCCAGTGGTATTTGCATTTCTTACTTGATTTTTCCGTCAGGCCGAAGCCGTAGCATTACTGGCCCTGCTAAGTACGGAAGAGCCATCTCAAGCTACTCATGTTCCTCACTTGGATGGGATCTTTTACTTGCCCTTGGAAAGACACAAGGTATAAGGCAGCATGGCTTACTGTCCATTGTGATGGACTTGCCCTTGCAAAAACACAAGGCACCATGGCTTATTGTCCAATGCAACGGACAGAAGAGCCAGGCATGATTAGTAGTAGGACCTGCCACACGAACCCGGGACCTGCCGCTTGCTAGCAGACGAGAAACAACTAGGCTATCAAGGCTCCCCAATCCAGGGGTCATACACAAGTTTTTTTATTGTCATCTGAGCAAGAGGGCCACAACTACAGACACTGAATCAGGAAAAGGGGCACAAAAATGTTGAAGTCGAAACAGTAAGAAATTTGGCTCACCTGAACTGCAAGTTCTTGAAGGCTCTGTTACAATGTTATGTACGTCCACCGGATTTTAGATTTTTTACGTGACATATTTTGTCCACTGGTTTTATAACTCTCATATTGCGTATGACGATGACTTCTAAGGACTTTCTTATGAATAATATGTTATTAACCTTACACGTTGTTTATATATGACTCATTGGCTATAGCCCTTGTCGCAAACATGACAAAAGAAAGAAATACACCAAAAACATGTCTGTTAAGAATATGGCACTTTTTCTTGATGAAAAATCTCATATAACAGAACGGGAAAAAAACTAATGGGATGGTATATGTTGCAATTATTCTGAAGAAAAACTGCAGCCATGTTCTTACATCAGGCCTCTGCTAATTAACTCAATCTCACGATCCAACTTTCCTGACTCCGTAAGTGGGATTGAATTGTGGTGCATAAAAACGTTGCGACCTTGATGACGGGTCAACGACCTCGAAATTGGACGCAAGAAATTGGATACTATGCGGACACGCAGAACCAATATTGAAACTGGTTTGTGCAGCCTTATAATGAAGGAGAAAACCCTTACATTTTATATAATGGAAGGAGTGTGTATCGATGTATTGTAGAACAGGCCAACTTAGGGTGGTATGACACCAAAGGAACGACTTAACCAAGGTCGCAGCCAGTGTGGAAGAGGAACTTCAGTTCCACCAAGGACGGCAAGTGTTGTAGGCTACAAACGATGTACACATTTACAGTCCAACTTAGGGTGGAATTTAGAGACTATACGGGTAAAATGACGCATCTTCTATGTCCTACAATATGGGAGGATCCCCCAAATTACGACAATGCACCCCACCAACCCCTATTACTTTGCTCCAACCATCCGAACAATCGCGTATTTTGTCCGTCCGTCATAATTACCAATTAAGAACACATTTGTATCAGCCACAGATTTCCAGGTCTCAAATTCTCCCAATTAATCGTTTGCGAAATAGATCCTCTGATTTTTATCGTTGTGCCGATATATTTTAGACACATTCCTAATTTATCAATTTCAATGAGGGAAGTTTAAGATAATTGGTGATTTATTTCGAAGGAAATTTATTTGACATGACCCTGAAGGAAAAGGGAAATAATTAAGACTTTCCTGGTGATATAATGTACAGATTGTGTGTTCATCATTTTGTGGGCATATTCTTATCAAAGTTAGAATTTTTTAACCCACTATTTCTGGAGAATTATTTTCTGGGGTAGATTTAGTTCATTGGCCTAAAAAAAGTTCTGTTTCAGGTAACAAACTTTTTGGGGAGCCACGGTGGTGTAGTGGTTCAGGTCCCGGACAAGCAGTCAGAGGGTCCCGAGTTCGAATCCCACTGTGGCATGAGACTTTGGGCAAGTCTCTTTGCCTTACTGGCCTCTCCACCCAAGTGTATAAATGGGTACCGGTCAGAAATGCTCAATTGTAGCACTGAATGAGCAGCTCATCTGAGTTTATCAGCCCATCGTCTACTAAAAGGTTTCAGGATAGACCGTACGTCTCCGAATTTCACAAAATTTCAACCCCAGCCGTGGCCTTCCTCAGGCACCTTCAGGTAGTGCCTGAGGATCGGTGTGTTCATGATTTTGTGAGGAAGACCCCGGTTGGGGTCGAAAATTTGTGAAATTCGGAGACGAAAATTTGCAAAATTCGGAGACGACTTTTATGTCTCGTACCATTTTGTGTGTCATTCTTTGTGCTCTATGTTGGATATCTGGATTTCAGGATAGCTAGACCAGGGGTAAAAGTCGGATGACACTTCTAACATTTTTGTGCACTAAATTGATGCAATTTGCATATTGTATCAGTTATGCTTACATTCTATTTTGTGCGAAGTTAGTAAAATATGTTGTTATTTTGGGGGACCGTCAGCTTCGTTTCTGTTGGCAAACATCGTCAGGAGTTCACGTTTGTGGTTGCAACATCTTGTCACATGATTGATGTAAGGATGACTCTGTCTTTGACCTGTCGAGTAGGTAGATAATGAAGTGATTCAATCCCTGTCTAGGGTTCTTACATGAGGTCAAGCGGGTATTGTCAACTCAAATCTCGCTATTGTGCGCCAGACTCCGGCGTTGTTTCGTTGACAGTGAAGCGGCCATGACCGCAATGACCACGGCCACTTGACTGAGATGGGAATCTCGGTCCCTGTGTCTCTGGGGGTAGTCGCCAGGTGACTGACCCCTTTTACACCCTCCGATATGTAGATATAAAGGTTTTAATATATTGTATTGTCGACTTTTCCACCTCTAGTGCAGGAATTATGAAATGTTATGATGGCCAGGGTCAACTCAACAAAAGGCGAAGTCTGACATGGTGGTATCAGTGTCCCAGTAACCAGGGGGTCTTCTGACGTGCTGACCCTTTGGCCGAAGACCTTGGATACATTGGAGTTTAATAATTTGTTGCAACTGATTTTTGAACCCTTTTGTCTGCCTATTAGAAGGTTTATGAAGACCACAGGGTCACATAATGCCCTTGTTTCTAGGGGGTCTGCATTCTGAATGACCCCCTATCCTCCCACACATTGGACTAGAAAATATTAACATATTTTTTAGATCCCTTCAGTGGATGGTGGAACTTTTGACCCAACTATTTCAGGCAAGTATGTGCAAGGAGGCAGCTTTGTGATGTAGGCAGTGTTCTTGCCAGAAATTTTTCCAAACAGGGTGGTAAAAATTTGAACAGGATGGTAAAATGACCTCTGAATTTTGAACAGGGTCAGGTAGCTAGAACACTGGTAGGTTTACTTCCAAAGGGTTCAATCTCCACGACATGGAAAGTTTCTCCACAATACCCCTCGTGCTATGAAGGAGCTGATAGCCGAGTGGTTATCAGCAAGCGGCATGCAGGTCCCGAGTTTGAATCCAGCCTGGGCTGTATGGGATTTCATTCCCAGCTCTTCACGCCTGTCCATGGGACAGTAAGAAGTGGTGCCTTGTACCTTGTTTCTTTGCAAGGGAAAACCCCATCTAAGTGAGGAACATGAGTAGCTTGAGATGGCTTCCTCCAAACTTATCAGGGCCAATAATGCTAGCTTCGGCCCTGATGGAAAAACCTTTGATACAACACCCACTCCCCTCGACCTGCCCCTAGGCCCCTTTCAATCATCAGCTCTCAAGACCTTGACCACTTCCCCCAGCAATAAATTTGACGCAACCTCTTTGCTTTGTAAAAGGGTACAATGAAGCAGAAGGGTCACTAATCAAATAATGCCCTTAAGACCTCCACAAGGAGCCTAATAACCTTTATGTTTTCCACCCCCAGTCGCAATCTTGATTAAGCTACATACGAGTATAAGAACAGACCTTGAGATTTTTAATTATCAATAAATTTGAGAACATTTTGACCCCTGACCAGCGAACAAAGGGACAAAGGAACAAGAAGATGGGGATAAAAGATGCCCTTTTTGCCTCAGGGAGTTACTGGGGTATTTTGTGTCCCTGTTTGGTTTATAATTACACCACGGCCTTGGTCCTCGGACCAGACATATAATACTTTCATGGATTGTCCAATAATCAACCAATATTAAATCTGCTTCAGCATATTTGGAACAAATTAGGGTCAATCTTATGAATTATTCAAATATACAGTCGATAATGACTTTAAAAGGTTTTGAAGTATTCTTAACCCCAAACTGGCCTTGGCCCATGACGAGACTCCATTAATTTATATGCTGCCCAAGCATGAAATCAGGGTGAAGGAAATAAATAAAGGGTGCAATGATTGGGGTCCCTGCCCCTCCCTCAATTTTATTCCGCTAGAGTGTGCAATGATTTTGGAACGGGTTCCCCACCCTCCTCAATTTTCCCCGACCGCAGAAATTAAGGGTATTAGTGGCTACAGTAATTTGGTACAGAGTCAATACCTCAGGTTCCATCTCAAAGAATTTTAACAGCACCCTGCCTTGCGTAGCGATCAGATGCATTTTTGACCCCCAAATGGCAGCTAACCCCCCCCCCCCATTTTTTTCCTTCATTTTTGACAGTTGGGAAACATTCTAAATGGCATGTGACGCATGAAAATGGTTTTATAAGCACAATTTGCTTCCAAAATGCTGTTTACTCCAAAACAATGGCATTCTCCCCATTTTTCATCTCTGACATTAGTCACAATAAAAAATGCCCTTTTTTGCCTGAAGTAGCTCCCTGCCCTTTTTCTGCCCCTGATAAAATCTTGGCTGAAACTAGTGACTCAAGTTTCTGCCAGACAGAAAATTGGGAGAGGATGGTCCATGGAGACAGGATTCTGAGAAGTGGATGTGTACTGGCATTACCATCATGCGTGATGTCAAAATGTCAATTTTTTATCCTCATAACTTCAAAGCAAGATGATGGACACAACCAGAAAATAGAGGCAAAAAGCCTAGTGGCAATAACAGGGTTTATGAAGTGACATTTTGACAACTACAAGTGGAGGAGCTCCCTGAAGAGGGCTTGCCAACAACGCGAGTTACAACCTGCTACAGATGAACTGGAAAGGTGAAGGCTGCCATTGACAGTGCTGCTTACCCCCCAAAAAATTTCTGGGTATTTTTGTACAAAAAATTGGGTATTTTGCCAAACTTTTGGTTACAATTTGTGAATTGACTGATTTGCGTATTTTGCCAATGTTTTGGGTACAATATGTTAATGGGCTGATATTTTGGGGTATTTTCTACATTTTTTGGGTACAATTATAACGGCGGCTCAGTGGGAGGTAGAGAACGACGAAAACAACTTGTGAACTTCGTCATGTTTATTCCGTACAAATCCTACTTTCAAACGTAGAACGATTACTTTTAAACGTATTTCATGATGTTTCTGCGTACAACCACCCAAAAATCTCCAAAACGTATGATGCGGACCTTCAAACGTACAACGTACAATTGGCAATGATCTCCGTACAGTGTACGGTGGAAACGTACAAGTAAGCACCCTTGCATTGAAGTCGCTGTGACCAACGTGGAGCTGCCATCTTGACTGACGAGTGACAGGATAATGAACGGCCCTGAGCGTGTGTATGACAAGTCATTCCACATGAAAAGAGCTTGACCCACATAATTAATCCTTTGCATGTGGCACATAGAAAACTGACAGGAATCCAGTCCCATTTTTTGACAGTTTTTTGCAAACCAGGCCAGAATAGCCTTATAAGTTTTTTATGTGTCATTTCCACCGTGATAGTACACGTAAAGTCGTCTCCGAATTTTGCAAATTTTTGGGGTCTTCCTCAGGCACTTTCTAGTAGAGATCCCTTGGGGTCGAAAATTTGCGAAATTCAGAGACATACGACTTTACTTGTACTATCATTTTGTGTGTCGATTTTTGCGCTCTATGTTGGATAACATTTCCACCATGATGTGGTCATTTAAGTGTAGGTCAGATCGGCTGATTGTGTATGATGTGTTAAGGACGAGCGTGGGAATATCGCGAACATTTGTGACCATGACAGCAAAATGAGTCGGAATGGCACAGAAGACCCACAGTGAACCAACGGTTTGTTGATTTCAGGATTGTCTGCCCATTGTGAAATTTGACTTTGTCCATTTCTGCAATAGCGAACCGCCCGAGTGACGTCGGACGTGTCAATTTCATTGTGTTTGTCCGACCCTGCTTTTGTCCTGTCTCACCATCGACAATGTGGTCACTCAGTAAAGTCTACTTGTTATCTAATATTTGTCCGACCTTCGCTGGTAAAAATAGAAACCGGGCGGTGTGCTATTGTTCTCTGGTGTCATCTTGGGTCTATTTTCCAGCGCATTCCGACTCATTTTGCTGTCATGGGTCACATTTTACGACAAGCTGCAAGATTTTGAGGATTTTGTCTCATGCCCTTGGTGAAGAAGCTCTGGCTAGTCTGGCTGCAGGTGGCTGAAGTAGGCCTACAGACATAAGGTAGGCCTACCCCCGAATAAAAGGAAGGCTGGAGAATAAAATATTTTGGCCACAAATGCAACCGAAGCGAGCATCCAGGCGCAGATCCAAGGAGGGTGCACCCGGCGCACACACCCCTTTCGGCCGACAGATCTGTAAAATCAACGTGAAATTCTGAAATTTGGAGCAAATCATTGAAATTCACTGCAGATTTCAATGTTTCTAGCACAGTGCGCCCCCTCTTTCCCGAAATCATGGATCCACCCCGGTATCGAAGGATTCTGGGCCTAGTTTTAACATGGCCTTTGTGACAATGAAGGCCATACATCCTCCACCACACCCACACCCTAAAGGCCTAGCTGTTTTCCACCCCAATGACCCCAAGCCACCAAACCCATTCAATCTCATGATTAATGCACTCGGCCAACACCTATCAATCTTGACAACAAGATAATCACCTGATTACGTTTTTTTACAAAAAAGTCGAGCCTTGGGCTACAAAAATGCAAATGAGGTCCCAGACTCACTGAAATAATTCCCACTTCCGTCTCAAGGTTGAAGGTTGCAGCAGACATACAGGCACGGAACACTTTTAATGCCACTGCAGCAACTGAGAATAGGCCTTCATTTGGGGGTATAAGAACCATGGAAGCACAACAAAAAATACCCAATGCATTCATACCTCGAGTGTATCGTGAAATAACCAAACTTTCCATTTTTAGAATTTCACACCTCGCTCGAAAATAGCAGTATTCCCTTCCTGTGTTGCACTTTCAGTCACCTTATTTGAACTCTATAGACCTGGGAATCCATATATTCATTGAGTGGCCAGGACGGCAGTCGGTACTCCAGTCCAATCTAGGTCAACTCGTCTAGCCAGTACTACAACATACAATACCATTCAATAGACCAATACATGCACAGTGCTATGTCATATCCAACTATGCATTGACTGCGTGAGGAAACCATCGAACGTTTCCACGTTCGCTGTACGGATAAATTCACCTTCTTTCTTTAGAGAGCTTCGCGTTTCACTCTCTCACTCGAGAGCCGCACTTTTTCATAATATTTGTATCTCTTTGTGTATGTGTGGTAGGTGGGTGGGGGTAGAAACAAAATATGACACCAGTAAGCGAACCATCCTTTGAATTTTATTTCATACGCCAGTATCCACATACAGCATCCGATGAACAACGTGACTGCAATTTTCAAGATCTGTGTTTAGGATTTTGGGGCATTATCAAAAGTTTCATTTGGGTGGTAAGCCTATTGGGGGGGGGGGGGGGTATNCGCACAGAAAGCCAATAATGCTTTTGGTGCCTGTCGGCAGTTTATAGTTAACCCCTCAACTGTGTAATTTTTTTAGTTCAAATTTGCCAAAAAAATATAATTTGACACATAATGTTCCGGACGTGACATAACGTCCTACGCACTGTGACGTGCCATTTCCTTGCAAGGCGAGGCAAGCTGCAACCCTCGGGTGTTTTCGGGGGTTCCCCAGATTCCGTATTGACATCATAGTACGCTGTACCTAGTTAAGGGTTTAATGGGAAAATACTTTATGACTAACTGCCGATAGGTGCCGGTAGCACTATCGGACTTTTATTTCTGTGCGGTCAGCCCTGGTGACTAGCTAAGAATTGACAGGCACATGCACCCTCTCAAAATTACAGCAAAAAATTCATTTGTTTTTTACATGTTTATTTTTTTATCTTGTCCATTTCAACAAATATCAATATATTTTGCGTTATACTACATTTTGACTTGGAATTCCGTCATCAGCTTGGTGATGACAAGTTGCACATGGGTCCTAAAAAATTTTCATGATCAAAGATATTTTTTAGAAATATTTCTTGAATCAACATTAAGGTTATTCAGGTTTATGGAATTTTCTACCTTATTCTCGTCTGTCGAATAATGATTTACAAAGTCTAGCAAAGATAAGTCAAGCCCAGGTGAAGTGTATATACACCTGGAGTGCATCAGAGGTTCAAGAGCATGGGAAAATGTAGTCAGGTTAAGATGAAACTGGAATGCTTGTTAGCACCTTACATTTATTTCCGTCTTTGACCTGAAATTCTTCATTTTTTCCGAACCAGGAATTGATGGCTATGTAGGGCACTTCCCGCCATGAATTTACGCATTGGCCTACATATTGAAGATCTCTCCTGCTTCTTGTGGGAGCCGTGCCATGGTCTAGTGGCTTGGGACTCAGGTTAAATCATCCCTGGCTCTTCACATCCGTTGCATGGGACAGTAGGCCTAAGCCGTGATGCCTTGTACCTTGTGCCTTTGCAAATGGGGATTTGGCCTTGTGGTTTAGGCGTGCTGCCCCGAGTGCTGGCAATTGGTGCCTTATGCGAGGGTCCGTGGGTTCGAGTCCGGTAGGAAGCTATGTCTTTCACTTAAGAAACCTGTTATTATTATGTGCCTTCGCAAGGGCATGTAAAAGACCCCATCCAAGTGAGGAACATGAGTAGCTGTAGCTGAGATGGCACTCCATAATTACCAGGGCCAATAATGGTATGGCTAGCCCTGCCAGGAAAATCTGATACAAAGTTCTCCAGAACCTGCCTGTTTGACAATGCCTGATGGTCATAGACATCAATATCGAGGATCAGCTGACACGCCCGAGATGACAGTCATGAAAGCGCGACTGTCTGGACCAATAAATGTCTACATACCCGGAAAGAAGTGCAAACAAGTCTGACTTACCATCGGGGTGCAACCCTGGAGTTAAGCACACAAGAAAAAGAAAGATCCATGAATATCCGATTGTATTTGTTCTCCCGTTACACGATGTCTGGTATCGGTACCTGCCGGCGCCCTTCCAAAGAAAGTGCATGTTTCGTATAGTTGGCGCCAGAGTATCACATATCCAATGAATACCAATCCAAATCAGTGTATTCCTATTTTGACCCTCATGGGGCCGTGTGCACCAACGAAGATTATCTTCACTCAGGTTGAGCCACAATTTTTCCATTGTCACATCATGCCCTGGCAAACCTGAGCAACTGAAAAGCTGTGGCTCAACCCGAGTTCAAGATAATCTTCGTTGGTGGATATGGTCCATGATGTTTAGAACGGTGGAAGTCTAGTTTCCAACCTGTATCCACCAGGACACTGTGTATCTGATTTGACAGAAGACCAGGGAATTCGAAAATGGACCCTTACATCATATTGAGTAACCGTTGCAAATAACTGACTGACTCCCAATGAAAAACTTGGACTCTCGTTACAATAAATCTGATCACGTTAAATAAATCTCGTACCTGGCATAGTGGCGGCTGTTTTGTGTTTTTGGCAGTGCTACTTTCACCCCGAATGACCGGGTACGTTTTGTCCTCTAACGGAACAACAATGCTACAATTGTGCCATGATCGCTGGCCCACGGCACCCATGCGACAACAGAAATTTGGTACCATTCATAACATCATCAGTAATTTTAATACACCTGATGCAGAAGTTATTTTTGCAACTGGCCTAGAAACGTTCACTTCTGGGATCTCTACTAGAAAGTGCCTGGAAGACCCCGTTTCAGGTCGAAAATTTGCAAAATGCGGAGACAACTTTTCTTTTACTATCAGCCTGGAAACAAGGTGAGATTGACACTGCAGTCAAACTGGTATAGTTCTGACATCCCGTCTATCACCTCTGAGCATCGGGTTCATGCACTACTTAGGGCCGCTCCATACGATAAAATTTTTCATCCAATTTTTGGGAAATTCAGATTCAGGGCCTATTAGGGCTTTAATGTATTACCCGCATGTAGGACTTTTAATTGAGCATATTCAGAATTCGATGAAAAATTTGATCATGTGGAGCGGCCCTTTAGAATTAACTCATCTGCCCCCAGGTTTGAGCAGACAGTATCTTCTGTTGAAGTTTTTTAAAACCCTAGGGAACGAATTGGAAAAAAATTTGAAGGAACATTCTTCATTTGCTTGATAGGAACAACCGTTCTTCAAATAATTTTCAATCCTTCCCATAGGATGCGAGGAAAAGTTGACAGAAGATGTCGTCTGTTGGACATGGGGTAGATGACTTGATGACTTCTTTCAGTTGAATCTGCAGTTTGTTCAATTGGTGGCAAAAATAAACAAATGAGCTTATCTGTTTTTGGTGGTGGTGATCACCCTGATGGTCCCTATATGTAGACCGTTCTCAAATTGACGTAAACGACAAAGATCTGCACACTTCCTCCTAAATCTCAACCACAGCCTCGGTCTGAAACTGAATGACGTAATACAGACAACCCCATGGCAGTGACATCGAAGACGTTGCCTCAGATTCGACCATTGCTGAATCATGAATGGCGTCACGTCAGCCGGTTTCAGATCGAGGTTCTGGTTGAGATTTCGGCGGAAGTGTGCAGATCGAGAATCGTCTATAGCACCTATTACCTCCAGAAGTCTGCAAGTCAGACGCCACAAAACTGTCCGCACAAACTTAGAAACCGTCCAAACCGGGAAGTGATTTTCTGGGTTCAATCATCCCGGCTTAGTTGACGACAACTTCGGACAAAGAGCTTCCAAGGGAAGTGCATCTTTTGATGTTTCGACGTCTTTCTATGTCTGTCTGCGATCGGAGGCAGACAGTTTTATGGATTTCACGCCCCACTCAGCCATTGGTTTCTGCCCAGACTGTCTGGGTAGGTAGGCCAAGAGGTTCAAATCACGATATATGGACCAATCTCATGGATCTATACAATAAGAGAGAAAGTCCAAAACTACGATGAACTCCTTCTACAGTTTGGAGGCATCCACAATAATTTCAGTAGTACCTGTGGGTGGTTAGAAGTGCCAGTTAGGTTTTAAGCATGACAAATTGAAGAAATTGCCGTTCGAAATGTGCTTTTGACAAGGAAATCCTTTGTTGACCTACGCAGTTTATTTTGAGCTATTGGGGAATCCCCACCTAGCAATGCTGACACAGCACGCATTGAATGTTACCGATATTCTTACTGTCACGACTGTGTAGGCCTACAGTATGATGTCCGCTGTACAATACAACGGATGGCCTACTTAAAGACAGCCTTTCTGTTGCCGCTGATGCATGTGATGTCGGAGGACCTATGGGTTTCCTAAAGTATTTTGTGCAGTTATGCCCCTCGGCCACCCTGGGGATTCCGTAGGCACTATGGCCTCCTCACCAACACTGGTTTGTAACACAACTTATACGCTCATACAACAATTGTCATTGTCTTCCCCCAATGTCAATCCCCAGGATGATTGACTTTCTTGGCTTAATCACTGCAACAGACCTACATGACAGTAGGTGGCGCTATGCTGCAGATATCCAAAATGCTGTCATCATAATCAAAACGCTGTCATCAAAATTAGTTTACATATTTCAATTCGGCAAACGGACTCGCCCTCCACACATCAAATCGAGCTACAATAAATGTCGTCTTCTTCAAGGAAGTCCCAGAACCTACCCTGACATCATAATCACCAAGTAGCACCATCTCCTGAAGTACAAATCACCACCCAAGGTTACCATGGTCTGATGGTTTGCACGCTCCACCAACACGCCCGCAGGACGGGTAACATGCTAGTAAGGAATATTCCGGGTGACGAGGTACGGACATTCCGGGTAAGAAATTAACAAGCCAGGCCCTTTTTTAATTCACTTATAGACCTCCTCTTGGGGCGGATCCATGATTCTGATAAAGGGGGGTATCATAAATAGCCCCAGTTTCCAGGAAGTGTCATCAGTGGCAGGTGGGTCAACAAGGTATCAAAATAACCCAAACTTGGCATTTACCCCTGGCCAAAAATACACCGAGAAAAAATGATTTTGTGAAGATACTGTCTACTACATCACTGGGGAGCCAATAAGAAGTACATATACATTTACCTCCAACCAGGACAATTTATAGTCTTCCATATTCCGAGCCACAATCATACATAATAAAGATATTCCAGCAATAACCTTTCCTAAGAACTCATCACTTCACAATGTCCTCCAACCCAAGATAAATATTTAACATTGTAGTTAAACTGTCCGACAGGTGGACAAAATGGGCTCATTTTTCATCGGAGGAAAAAATCTCCCAAGGTTAAAGAGGTCGTTAGACGTCATTCGTCATCTCATCATTTCTATTTTTTACTCAAGGGAATCATAGCCCTCGGCAGAATGAACAAAATCTTTGTTTCTCGTCCACCCACGTGTGTTTGTAAAGGATGAAAGGAATGCCGTACTGTTTCTGTCAATTGGATTTTTAAAATATCAGACATGTATTAAAGAAGTGCAAGTGCTAACTCAGGGCATTATAGCTATCATCAAGAGTGGCGGATTTAGGGGGCATGGCCCCCTTATGCAGCAGAGTGATGTTCTCTAAGGGCCTCAGATGCCTGGAAGATGCATATTTGGCATCCTACTTTGAAAATTTTCTGGGGGAGCAGGCCCCTAGACTCCCCTCAGTGTTTCCGCCAGAGGGTACTAAGGATACTAAAGCTAGTACACTCAAAGGAACAGAAAAGGGCCATTTTCTTTAATATCATGGGGTTTTTGCTGTTTTTGAAGAACTTGGTACCCTAAAGAAATTTCTGGCAAAACCCTGCCCTGTGCATCCCCCCTTTCCGGATCTGGATAGATCTGCCCATGGTCAAACGATATTTGGTGATTTTTACGATATGTAGGGGGAAACAAGAGCTGCCGGAGTAATTAAAACCACTGATCTTCAAAAGAAATCAGTCTCACTACCACATAGGGGACTGAACCCGCGACCTCACTGGTGCCAGGCGCAGATTTTACGTGCGCCATCCTGACAACTTAAAACTAGATTCACTGGTGTCCTTGTTAAATAAAAAAAATACACCTGTGACCTGACCGGTCAAGTATTTCCCATCCATCAAGCCAATCGGTGAAAACTTATCAAAAAGAACCCCTCGCAATATTTCAAAATAAATTTTCTTCGCTGAAAAAGCGAATGTTTTCTAAAGCCTTATTGTTTCCGCCGTTATCAGCCCAAAACAAGATGACACCAACATCACGTCTGCAGTCAGAGGACATTAATAATTAGCAATAAATAAACGCCGTCTGATCCAGGACCTGTCCAGTTATTAAAATGCTATAAATCTTCCCTGTCCTGCCAGCTATTATCATTGATATTAGTCCAACACAATACAATGTACCCCTCTAGTTATATTCTCAACAAATGGCGTTAATTTTCTCAACCATCTTGCGGGCAACTTGAGACAACAAAACAAAGCCACACATTTTTCTTTGTCAAGTTTATAAAATATTTTCTGAACAGAGTATATAAGAATAATTAATCTTGAATGATAAAGCAGTTATAAGAGTTAGAGAGGAATTCTTTACAAATCAGTTGTTTGATGAGAATATTTCATACCAAACATAATAATGGCTTTGGCTCGATATTTTGTTTGGACTCTGGAGCAAAACCAAATGCAGCATTTTAGGCCACATAAAAAAATCTTTAGTTTACATGTAGCACCCCTGCCTCGAAATTTCTTTTCCTCCTCAAATATTTTATTTTTTTTTAAATTTGTGATTTAACTTCATTTG
>NMRB01001262.1:127601-139090 GCA_002633025.1 Notospermus geniculatus
GGGGGGGCGTCTTTCATTATTCTTGCTAGTTTAAGATCCAGCAAATGGCTGTGTAAGCTTTAGGTCTGAAATCTGAAAAATTGACCCTGAGTTTCTGAAATTTGGAGCAATTCATTGAAATTCACCGCAGATTTCAATGTTTCTAGCAGAGTGCGCCCCCCTTTTCCGAAATCGTCGATCCGCCCTGAATCACAAATTGTCTTCGACTTCTTCCTCATTTTCAGCTTGAGGCCAACGTTTTGTCAATTTCAGTAGGCTGAGGCTTACTGTCTGTCTTTTGTAAAATCTAAGTAATTACATTTCTTCCTGAAGTTATTTTGGTTCATCCTGGTTCATATCTTGCGGGAGAAAAGACGTTTTTATTGTGACGGGTCACATATGATGCTAAACCACAATCAAATTCCATGTACATTTCTTCGTTTTCAGGCATGTTTATTTCTTCTTTCATTCCCAGAAGCTTGACTTGTGTGGAAATTAAAAGAAGTGACTTGTCTCTGATTTTTATAACATGGCAGAGAAATCGAACAGGCCTAGTCCACCCTAAGAAATTTGTGCAAGGTTACACTGGGGGTGAGTTCCTTTCAGAAAAATCTCGACTACATATTGTCAATTTAAGTCACATACCCTAAACAACAGACCACCTGTCATCTGGATGCAAGTCTGATGCATGCCGTCAAAAACAATAGCACTGCCACCTATGTGTAGACAGTCATACTAGAAAGCTCTCAGCAATCAATAAAACGGTATACAGATCCATAAAACAGTTGAACCTCTGTGTTACGATCAGATAGAAATGTCTCCCTTGTTACAGAGCAAATCTGTAATGGCTTCGTTACAGAGCAAGTCTGTGTTGGCCTTGTTTCAGAGTACATGTACATGTATATCAACTTTGTTACAGATTCCAACTTTGTTGTGAAGTAGATCAGCCTTTTTACAGAGCAGATCAGCTTTGGTACAGATTTTATAGGCTTTACACAGCAGATCAGCCTTGGTACAGATTTTATAGGCTTTACAGAGCAAATCAGCCTTGGTACAGATTTTATAGGGTTTCCACAGCAGATCCGCCTTGGTACAGATTTTATAGGCTTTACACAGCAGATCAGTCTTGGTACAGATTTTATAGGCTTTACAGACCAGATCAGCCTTGGTACAGATTTTATAGGCTTTACAGACCAGATCAGCCTTGGTACAGATTTTATAGGCTTTACACAGCAGATCAGCCTTGGTACAGATTTTATAGGCTTTACAGAGCAGATCAGCCTTGGTACAGATTTTATAGGCTTTACACAGCAGATCAGCCTTGGTACAGATTTTATAGGCTTTACACAGCAGATCCGCCTTGGTACAGATTTTATAGGCTTCACAACGTAGATCCGCCTTGGTACAGATTTTATAGGCTTTACACAGCAGATCAGCCTTGTACAGATTTTATAGGCTTTAGAACGCAGATCCGCCTTGGTACAGATTTAGGCTTTTACAGAGAAGATCAGCCTAAGGGCCGTAAGCACCAACGAAGATTATCATGAACTCAGGTTGAGCCACAACTTTTCCTTTGTCACACCATGCCCTGGCAAAACTGAACAATTGAAAAGCTGTGGTTCAACCTTGAGTTCAAGATAATCTTCGTTGGTGCATACAGCCTTAAGTGTTACAGAGCGGATACGCCTTGTTATAGAGCAGATCAGCCTTGTTATAGAGCAGATTCCCGCCTTGTTACAATTTCAGCTCCCACATTATCGCATCAAAATCCTCAGTGTCAGGACTTCAATTTGAAAATACACTTGTATCAACAGCCTGCTGTGTGGTCAGCAATGCCGACCATCACCAACAGGAGAAGCTGCACGCCAAACCTCTGTACCTTACAACTGCGATTTTGGTGAATTGTTTGCACCCAAGACTAATTTGAACTAAAATTTGTAAATTCATATAAAGTAAGTCTTCCAACAGAGACCCAGACAGTTGTCATTTTGATAACATAATAACCCCTTCCGTGTGTAATTAGGTGCAGTGCTGCTAACAACATAATGATACTATTAATAAACCTAAATAGGGGTATTACAGTCCAGTCAATCGTCAGCTCCACATTGCTGCGGGCCTACTTCTCCGATTGGAAACAGACTATAGTGGATCGTAGCGGCGTAGTTGGCATAGACTTGGTTATTTCCTACTGTTGCATAGGGCACAGGTTCAATTCCCTTTAGTGTCTAATTAGGCCATATAATAACAATTGTGGTTCCGATAACGAACTTCCTCCTGAAAGGCAGGGTTTCATACAGTTTGGGGGGGGGGGATTTATCCCTGCATGGGTTTGAGATGGGGTCACATCCCCCCCATCAATTTACAGAGAAATGATTTTTTTTAAAACACAGTGCAACCAGTCAGGAGTTTTTTCAGCCAAATGTTTTCTGCGGAAGCGCTCCCAGCACCCCCTACCCGGGCGGCTGCCTCTGGTGGCTGCATTTATCCCCTCCCTATCATTTCGTTTCTGGAGGAAACCCTGGAAGTGGGTAGGTAGGGGGATTTTTTATATTTCAATAATACAGTGGAACCCCTCAGTTCGACCACCCCTCTTACTTGACCACCCCTCTAAATCGACCGATTTTTCTCGGTCCCAATGAAATCCTTCACATTTTCCATTAGCTAAGTTGACCACCCCTCTACCCCGACCGCGACCACTCAAATGGTGGGTCCCAAGCTTCATTTCAACCCCTCTAAATCGACCACGACCACGGAAGTAGATCGAACATGGGCTCTTTTGAAATACATGTACATGTTCTTGTACATGGATTACCTCACTCAGAATGTGGAGATGGTCAGAATGACATTCATTCATGGCCACAACACCATGAGCCAAGCCAAACAAAGCTTCCAAGACAAAAGATTTTGTGAAGGTCTTCATTTTATATTATTGCTGGTGACTATAGCGAAACACAGCAATTTGGATGATTCCTGGCCATAACTCAACTTAATCAATATGATTGATGATTTAGCAATCAAAGTGGGCATTTTTAGTTAAACTGGGCGATTTGGATTTCAAAGGAAATGTTGCTAATTGACTGGGTATCGGCTAATTAGTGCTCACCTTAGTTGCTAAATCATGTGGTCAAAGGGCCCTGAACATGTTTATGTCCTCACCTAAATCTCAAATTTAGTTTGTTCACTAATTAATGGCATCCAAATTAATGTACAGTTGACTTGGTACTGATGGTCAGTCTGGTGATACTATTACTACTATTCTGCGTGAATACACCCCCACCCCCCATCTCAACCTGGCTAAAGTGACCACCCCTCTAAAGAGACCACTTGGCTCCGGTCCCATGGGTGGTCGATTTGGAGGGGTTCCACTGTAATACTTTTGGCAGATTTTGTGATTTTTTTTGGTCAAAAAATAAAGGAAGATTTGCCAAGATTTTGAACAGAAGCAATGAATGGAATTTTGCCATTTTTGGAAATAACATTTTTTTGGCCTTTTTCGGCCATAAAAACGGTTTTTTGCCTTTTCCGCCATAAAAAATCAGGATTAGTATCGTTACCAGAACCACAGTATTTTTTCATTTGGTCTTATCAAATATAAATTTACTTGTAAGGACAAAATAAAACCAAGTACTTTCCATCAGGTAATAAAATCGCCATTTCTTCTTGGAGATCATCAGGCAAAACGGAGCATCGCCCTCCCGACCAATCAACTAGCAGATTCCAACCATCAAGACCACTGACGGGAGGTGCCAACATTTCTAAAGCAACCATATTTATTGGCCGCAGACCCATTTTTGTCAGAAACGTGACAGTTTTATGGTGTCTGGTGGTATTTAAGCAGATTTATTGTCACATACATCGTCAATTGGGGGCCAACATTACAGATGTAAGTTCCACCCTAAATTGAGCGAGAATTAACAATGCAATTAGACTTGAACGTGGACAAATATTTGAGTTGAAATGAATCAGCAACAACTGATATTTTTGTTCCATCCTTAGCTTGACTTAATCACATGTACATTTCTACACAAATTGCACAGAAGAGTTGTTCAAGTTTCTGCCATCAGTGGTTAGGTACCTTATCTGATTCACTAAACAATCATATGTTGATTTTAAGTAATGAAATAATTTGGAATCTGACAAGTTGGTAAAATGAATGAACTTCCAGTCTGGGAGGAGGTGTAACTTGTGCAGTGGACCCTCGCTATTAAGGACACCATAATGTTGTCCATATTTGAGAAATGACCTAATTACAGGGGTCAAAAGGAACAGAACCAATCAAGCTGGTCCACATTGAGGCCCGAATTTTCGAATGCTCCTCAACGTAAATGAGGTCCTCAAGGCTATTGTTCTCCTGTTGAGAACAAAAACCTGGAGAAACTCGTTTACGTTGAGGAGCATTCGAAAATACGGACCTTAGTTTTCTACAGAAAGGTGGCCTCCAAGCTGAGGTCTGTCAGGGAGGTGTATTTAAATTTTTATTTGTATTTAATGTATGTTTCCATCAGGGCCAAATTTGCAGCCTTGGTAAGTACAGAAGAGGCCATCTCAAGCTACTCATGTTCCTCACTTGGATGTGGTTTTTTGCTTGCCATTGCAAAGGCACAAGGTAGGCATTACTGCTTACTGTCCCATGTGACGGACATGAAGAGCCAGGGATGGTTAATCCCACATGGCCGGGATTCGAACCTGGTACCAGCCGCCTGCAAACCGGACGTGATAACCACTAGCCCATCAGGGCTCCTTGTGGTATATTTATAGTCAACTCTAGCAAATGGTAGGCTACTGAATGAAATTGACCCAAAAGGACCATGACATTCTATTGCCAGGCTGGATTTGAACCCAGGACCTGCTGCTTGCTAAGCAGACATGATAACCACTAGGCCATCAGGGGTAGCCGCATAGAAACTCCGCTGGTGCTTCGACAGCCTATCGGTGTCAAAATGCATGGAAAAATGCACAGCACTATCGGCAGATGGGCTCCGCTAGTGCTAGCGGGGTTTCTATGCGGCCACCCCAGGGCTCCTTGTGGTATGTCTAGTCAACTCGGCAAATTGAATGAAATTGACCAAATTGACCACGACGCTCTATTGACGATGACAAAACTCCTTTTACTGTACATCAGTATCAATATCATTATCGACAAAATGTAGTCAATACTTGCACAGTACATCCAATATCAAAACAATCCCCCAGAGCAATGCCCTGGAAATCTACCATCCCTTGACCGCTTTTGCCCGTGCCCTGATCAGCCCCTTGCCCCTCAGGTGCGGTGTCTAGTGTTGCCAATCAGTCTAATGCAGCCGCCTGAGCTCCTATTTAATCGAATCAACAAAGGCCCCTTGGTCAGGATATACTTCTTCACCCGCCGAGCGCTAAATAGAACCATATCCCTCTCGACTGACACCGCGTTCCCTACAACGATGGCGTTGCTATGGGAACCAGGGAAACGCGTCTGCCGCGTCTACTTGTATACCTTTCATATAAGAAACCGACGCTCCCTATATTTCGGTGACGGTCAGGTACGGCGTGTTATGAGAGAAGGGCTTTGTGAAGGGAGGTTGACTCTTTATGTTCAACAGACACACTCAGAAAGTTGTGTCAACTTCGAGACTCAGTTTTCGAAAGGTGAAAAGAAGAGGACCCAGTCGCTTTACGGACCTGAGGTCCTCATCGCTTTGTGAAGAAGGTCCCTGGTTAGTATCCAGGGCTTTCATTATCTTTTTCCCTACCAGGGTCTTGACTTCCACAATTTTTTTATGGAAGTCAATTTGGGAAGATGCTGGGGTCTTTAGACTACCGCTACCACTGGACAAGTGTCCTACTGTAGGTGGGGCCAACTACCACTGGACAGGTGTCCTACTGTAGGTAGGGCCAACTGCCACTGGACAGGTGTCCCACTGTTTGTAATGTAGGGCCAACTACCACTGGACAGGTGTCCCACTGTAGGTAGGGCCAACTGCCACTGGACAGGTGTCCTGCTGTAGGTAGGGCCAACTACCACTGGACAGGTGTCCTACTGTAGGTAGGGCCAACTGCCACTGGACAGGCATCCTACTGTAGGTGCGGCCAACTACTACTGGACGGGTGTCCTACTGTAGGCAGGGCCAACTACCACTGGACAGGTGTCCTACTGTAGGTAGGGCCAACTACCACTGGACAGGTGTCCTACTGTAGGTAGGGCCACTACGACAATTTGGTGTCGTTGCAGCTACTGATATCTGTGACTGATGAACAGTATCTACATCAAAAGACTGGATCACCCAACCAACATATGTCCAGACCCGCTCTCCTTAGTTTAAATCTGACTATCGACTAACAAGCCCCCGACTAAAATTCTGACCATCTTCTGCCAAATGCCACCAAATCGAGAAAAAGCCATGGGAAAAGCACACATATCCATCAAATTAGCACGGAAATATCCCAAGGGCACAATCAAGGTCGTGGACGATGTCAGGAGTTTTTTGCACGAGAACGACAGCTTCAGGGGTAAAAGAACAACAATATTCCACGCGGAGATTTTTTACCCGATTTAATCCTATTGTTTGGTGGCAATGACCTGAAGATTTGTGGATAAGAATGCTACTGTGGGAATGGAGGATGTTCAGCTTGGAGGTAAACAATGCCGTCCTCGTCCTCGAGTCAGAAACTAAAGCGCCGTTTAAACTACAGAATTTTCACCATGCTCAGTCCGGATTGAAGATGATTAGGTAGAATTTTGCCAAATTCAAACATATCGAACCAGCTTGTCCTGGTAGCAAATGGTGGGCCTGTCCTGCTTGAATTTCAAAGCGGACTTGGTCCCAACCAAATGTGGCTGTGTACTGACGCACGGTGAACTTAACGGATTTGGGTTAGAGGTAGAGGTCATCATCCGACTTCTTTACACTTTACCCCAGTCTATCCTGAAACCTTTCAGTAGAACTCAGATGAGCTGCTCATTCAGCGCTACAATCGAGCATTTCCGACCGGTACCCGTTTATACACCTGGGTGGAGAGAGGCCAGCGAGGCACAGACTTGCCCAGTCTCACACCCAGTGGGATTCGAACCCGGGCTCCTCTGACCGCTAGTCGGATACCTGAATCACTACATCACCGGTATTGAGCATGTGCGCAGTTCGTCGTTGACCTCCATGCGTCACTCACAGGAAAACTGCGCGAGTTTCTTCACCTCCACTGAATGGAGAGCGACACTTCAGGTACGTTGCAAGGTAACGCACCTCTGCCAGTTCAGACTAATACAGTGGAGTCTAAACGGTACAAATCAAGTGGACCCGGTCTGGTCCGCGGACAAGTCCACTTCAACTGGACCGTAATGTTTGGCAACAAAACGCAGCAAATGGTAAAGGGAGAGCAGGAAGAAAGCCTGGCGCAAAAGAAACTTGTGGAAAGAACTAGACGCAAAAATACCCCAGTAGCCATGCTCGATCAATATTTCGATCAGATGATATCCCTGCAAAAAAATATCACGTGAACCACCAGCTACATAAACGGTAAAATTGATCCACTCAGCAGAAGTTCAGCGTTAGTGAGATATTCGTTGGCAAGATGGCACTGCTGGTTAATGAGAATTTGTCAGCTTGAAGGTAGTTAGTACGTCTGACATCATATATCTTATATTATTACAAATACAAGGACTTTGTGTTTAAGCAGGCTGCACTTGCACAACATGAGCAGGGGAGATCCTGGAACCAGAAAAAGAAGGGGCCCAACAGGCCTTTCCAGATTAAAAACCGTGAAGACCTTTTCCAAATGATGAAATTTCCAGGTCAATTTATTTTTAAATGATTTTCCCAAGAAAGAGGGGCCTAGACCAGCCCCCCCCCCCAAATCCACAAATGATGAGAACTTGCATTTGTGCTTGGTGCATCTCACCGAAGCCGAAACCGCCTGGCCTAAAACAGGGCCACGATAAAGGGGATACTCCAGGCCGCTGGACCCTTAGGCGGACTGTCACAAAATATTTTTGTATTTTGTATTTGATTTTTTCCATCAGGGCTGACACCAAAGCATTTGGCCCTGGTAAGCATGGAAGAAGCCATCTCAAGCTATGTTACTCACTTGGATGGGTTTTTTACTTGCCCTTGCAAAGGTTCAAGGTACAAGATACTCTCTGACAGCTCAACAGGACCATGCCACCAAGCAGCCTTGGACGGGGAAGTATTCGGGGCAGAAACTCGACCAGAATTTCAAGTCAGCTGCACGAATCGACCTGGTGCCTCCCTAGCAGTTGTTGCAAACCAAAGGCCACTGGACCATCACAAGCCCTTGAAGTTGACAATTTAAAGTTAAAAGTTAAAGTTTGGGTTTATAGTCTGATATCAACTATGGTAGAGGTTCTCATCCAGCTTTACACTTTAACCCCAGTCTGTCCTGAAACCTTTCAGTAGAACTCAGATGAGCTGCTCATTCAGCGCTACAATCGAGCATTTCCGACCGGTACCCATTTATACACCTGGGTGGAGAGAGGCCAGTGAGGTAAAGAGACTTGCCCAAAGTCTCATGTCCAGTGGGATTTGAACCTGGGACACTCTGACCGCTAGTCGGAGGCCCGAACCACTACACCACCAGGCTCCTCAATCTAATGACACAGACATCCCTCTTTAGAGAAATATTTGGATCTCCCTCCCGCAGAACTCCTACACCCAGAAACTCCTTCAACTATTATGCAATCATGACCCCATTAGCTCAGTTCAACACAACGGCGCTAGGGGGCCAGTGACCCCAATTTGACCCTTAGGATACAGCCTTTGTGTGAGATGAGAAAACATGTGCAAGAAAACTGCTTGGTTTTCTACGCCAGATTTCGATTTGTGCCCCAAAATGGTCATGGAAATGAAGGGGGATAGAATTGGCAGGTAAGTGAGAGTCCAAAAGGACAGTAAAGGTAAGAAGGCTTGGAACTGAGCTGATGAAAATTGAGTTTGCATCAACTTGCATGGGGGGGGGGGTCAGTGTTGTTTGTGCATGACTAATGTACTGGACCCCTGCATACATTCTGTGTGAGCACACTGCAGTGCCCTGTGCATACCAGGAGGACTGCAGTCCTGTGGGGTAACGGTAAGTTCATCTTGGTTGGTGTGTAGGCCTACAATACTTGCTGGTCAGCTAGTAAAGTTCTGCACCGACAGCCTCAGAATGGGACACTTTAGTGGCGTTAGACATTGTTAAGAGGCTGCCTGTTAAAGATCCTAAAATAAGCGATTTTGTATTACAATATTATAGACTGCGGTACCCATTCTCTGTAGACTGGTACACACACGCTCAGACCTCCTTGGGGTCAGAGGTCAGTCAGTATAAACAGAACCGCGTGGACGTACATTTACACCCAGCGAAGGCAATCGCAGCCTAAAGCCTAGTTCGTACTTCGACGCAAGACCATTGGCGTCCGATGCGTGATCAAATCTGGACGCCGACTTCGCGGAATTGATTCATAGTCCAGCATACTTCTGCAGCGACGGCGTCCCGTTATGAAATGACTCAAGTAATTACAGCCTCGCGATCCGCCGCCAACCAAATCGCACGACAGGGTCGGCGTCGAACGCAAGATCGCGCGTCGGTCGCCGGCGATGGTCGTGTGTCGAAGTATGAATTAGGCTTAAGGCACCTGAGAGACAAGAGTCGACAATGGATCTGTAAGTTTGATTCCAAGGGAACCCAGAAGGCGTTGAAGTAACAAAATTCTACTCACATCAAAGGTTCTGACGTATTTCCCCTAGTCCATCGTTCGTTAGCATTTTGATGGTATAATCCAAGAGAGGTTGCTGGAAAGACAAAAATGGGCAAAATGATTACAATCAGTAGTTGAATACATGCGGACAATTGGCAACTAGAGATATCAACTCATGCAGAATGACCGTAGTACTAAGTCCTTCATTGGTCATGTTGGTAATTTGGTCCGCCCAGGCCCACCAAACCACCAGTCTGCATTTGTGGGACCGAAAAAGGAAACCTGGAAAAAACTTCCAGAAGAGGATTTTTTTCCATCAGAGTACCAACAGAGCTTGAGCCGATGACGTCATCACGAAAAAATCTGCCATCTTGCCGGTCAAACTGACGTCAAATGACGTCGGCGACCCACGTGGTGCAGTTTGTCGTCAGCGCAAGTGGAGTGTTGCGTCTTCAACCATGACACGATTTGCACGTGGCGCACTTTGTCGTTGACCGCCAGCATGGCGGACTGCAGGTCAAACGTGACGTCATAATGACCTGCGGCTCAAGCTCTATACCTCCACTTGATTTCTAACGGTCTTACTTTTTTTCTCATTTCTGCAAAGGCAATATTCAAGTTCCTCATGCAGCAGTGTTCTACCAGGACGAAACAACTTTGGGGGGAGGAGGAGGCAGAGGAGGTGGACAAAGGTCGCAGCACTTCATGACCTTCGCCGATTGGTAAGATATATCTCTCGTGGAGCGTTGATAGCCTTCTGGTTATCTCGTCCGCTCAGCAAGCAGCAGGTCCCAGGTTCGAATCTAGCCTGGGCCAAATGGGATCATCCCTGGCTCTTCACGTCCATCACATGGGACAGACCGTAAGGCGTGGTGCCTTGTACCGTGTGCTTTTGCAAGGGCAAGTAAAAGACCCCATCCAGGCGAGGAACATGAGTAGCTGGAAATGGCCTCTTCCATACTTACCAGGTCCAAAAGACAAATACCAAATTGACGTAAACGAGAAAGATTTGCGCACTTCCGCTGAAATCACAAACACAACCTCGGTCTGAAACTGAATAAGTGACGCAGAGAACCCCACGACAGTGACTTCGACGACATTGCGTCAAAGTCGATCATTGCTGAACCATGGATTGCGTCACGTCCGCTGGTTTCAGATCGAGGTTGTGTTTGCGATTTCGGTGGAAGTGCGCAGATCTGCGAATTCGAGAATTGTTTATACTTGGCCCTGACAGAAAAATCAAGCACAAAATCTCACACATCATCTTTAACGTTGCTACAGTTGCAAAGGAGTCATGAGTCAACCAGCATGCAGAGTACACAGCGTAGGAGGGATGTCACCTTTCACCATTGTTATTTCACTGTCTGTGTTTTGAAACAAGACCCCCGTATTATTTGCAGGAAGGCAGCCGTTCTGTCTACGGTAGCTCGCAGCATTATCGAGCAAGATTACGCTTTTTCTCACAAACACAGTATGAGAATTTTTGAGTCAAGTGTATACAGTCTGGGGTATGTCAATTTATATATAAAATCTAATCAGCAAAATGGAGCTATTGTCACTCCCTGACTGCAGTCACTAATTTCTTAGAGTAGGGGACGAGCTAAAATCATTGCCGTCAGATATTTTTTGTTGCGGTCTTTCAGTTATTGTCTGCGGTGTGTTTCTTCAAATATTATCTTTCCTTTCTTGACGATTGTTAACCGTCTGACAGTTATTTCCGTCAAAAGGGTCTCCTGATCCGTCGCGTGATGTGGCGGAAAGATGTTAGAATGATTGAATATTGATTGGCTAAAAAAAACTTAGCAGACGGACGAAGTAATTGACATGATTGGACACCTCTGTT
>NMRB01001262.1:139791-169458 GCA_002633025.1 Notospermus geniculatus
CTTCCGTGCAGACATGTTTACGACTGTCCCCATGACACCCAAAACGGCTGTCCCGGCAAAGGGTCAAGTCAATCACATCATAAAATTGTCTGTGCGCTTATTGAGTGTAGAGACATGACACAACCGCTCGTAAAATGTCTAGAATTTTGAATGAGCAACCCAGTCTCTGACTGAACATCTTTTTTTATGCCAAGAATTCATTAACCTACACTTGTTATGGAATGATTCCGACACCTTACCGACAGTTGTGGAATGAAAATGCATCCATTTTTTCACATTCACGTTAAATAAGTCAAGGGAATGCCTCAGACTACTATGTATTAATTTCAAACTGTTGAATTCCGAGTTCGACATTCCGGGGTGAAGCCTGCAACAAACATGACAAAACAAAGCTCTTATCTGACCGATATTTTTTTCAAAATCGCATCTCGAAAATCGATACCCTTGTCGGCAAACCTTACAAGCCTGTTCTAAAATCACGCCGAGTGCACTTCAGGTTCGAAATTTCACTAAGTCATGCCCAAAAGTGACAATACTATCATCCTAATATTTTTTTCGGTGGGGGTCATGTGTTTTTGGTATCGAGGGTTGTAAACCTCAAAACCGCCACCATCTTGTCGGCAATCTGCTTATCATTCGCCAGCCGACATAATTTCGTCTGGCGGTCACTCTAGTTCCAGACAGACACCCCAGATGGCGCTCCGAATGCACCCAAAAGTGCATTGGCTTCGTGCCACGAATTGGTCGATGAAATACGCTACTTGTTGGTTTGCGCATGACAACCATATTCTCTAGCGAGTACTTGTATGGCATCAGGGGTGAGCGAGTTCAATTCACTGAATGATGCCTGGAAAAACCTATTCATCATGGACGAGCTCTACACGAAATGTACAGGCAATTATGTCACGCTTGGCTTGGAACGGACTTTGAAATGTGTGTTTTGTTGAGCCTGTTGATCATTTTCATTCGGCCTCCTCACGTGATAACCATAAACTGTGAAAATTAGGATTCCTACCGGAGTTCCCATTGGTTAGGGATGAAATATTTTGCTTGAAATCAAACAAGGGGTTTGGCGATCCAAAAATAATTTCATGTGAAGTAGAGGAGCTGACTCACCCCTTCAGTGCAAACTTCCTAATCTTAGAAATCGTTGCTGATGCTCGACTTGTAGGCAAGGCAGCATGAGAAGGCCTGGTCTGGTAAATACGGGGTGCTTGGTACTTTAAGTCAGGGGCGAATCCACAATTTCGGAAAAGAGCGGGCGCACTCTGCTAGAAACATTGAAATCTGCGGTAAATTTCAATGATTTTCTCCAAATTTCAGAATTTCACGGTCAATTTTACAGATTTGTTGGCTGAAAGGGGGAGTGCGCTGGGTGCACCCCCCCCCTTGGATCCCCGCCTGTAAGTCTGTAGCCCTTTTACAAGAGAACGGTTGAAGCCGGCTTCAAAACAGACCGTGACTAGTCACGGTGATTTTTATCGTGTAGAATGAGATCCAAACCGGATCCAACTGAACTGGCTCGAGGTGTGTACGCGCTGCAGTCTAATTTCCTTCCGTAGAACGAACAGACCGAACTGGCCTCAATCCAGTTTTGCGCACGGTACTAAAATCAGTGAAGAAAGAAGAGCCACCTAAAGTTAAAAGTTAAAGTTAGGGTTTATAGTCTGATATCAACAACAGTAGAGGTGTCATCCGACTTTACACTTTAACCCCAGTCTATCCTGAAACCTTTCAGCAGAACTCAGATGAGCTGCTCATTCAGCGCTACAATCCGAGCATTTCCAACTGGTACCCATTTGTACACCTAGGTGGATAGAGGCCAGTGAGGCAAAGAGACTTGCCCAAAGTCTCACACCCAGTGGGATTCGAACTTGGGACCCTCCTGACCGCTAGGGGGAGGCCCGAACCACGACACCACCGTGGCTCCACCAGTGGAACGAGGTGATGGGAGCATGATTTTAGAGGTCTTAACTGTTCGATCCAACTCCGTGTAGACAGCATAAAGCTACGTATTTATTAAAGTGGCTGGCTTCAAGTGGCTCAAGGAGAGACCGGTCCGAACCGTTCTCTATAAATCTTTAGTAAACTCATCAACCTCTGAAGCAACCACAACCACATGTTTTCTTTGGCAGGAAGTGGTGGAACGCTGAAATATTATCAGGCAAGGCCACTCCCAGTTCCTGAGTTGTTGACATATTTGAGTGGGAGGAAGGTCATCAACTTGTCTCCATGGCAGACAAGCTCTCACTTCCGCCTGTTTTGGCGCCAAGGGCCTAGCGAAAACACAGCCAATTCACCATGGAAACACAAATTCGTGTCTTTTTCTGAAGATATTTTGTGTCACATGTCCTTTTTTAAATATAGGGCAATATGTGTTGTACGCTGACCGAGTTTTCGTTTTGGTACAATTGGGGAATATACGCACTTTAAAAACAAAGTTGTAACAGTGCAACAACTCCTTAAATCACGTGTAGTACATCGGTCTATTCACTGAGTGACATGCCCATAACCTTGATTTACTCTGGAATTTGTTTGTTCTCCGTGTTTCTTTGTAACAGTAACAAAAGTACCGGAAAATTTCGACAACATTTCAAGGAATTGCTTTTGGAACATCAAGTTTCGTAAAATTTCTTCAAATATTTCTTTGTAAACTCAACTCTTCTGAAGAATGTCCTGTAGATTATGCTTCTGCAGTGAGGGATGACAAAGTTGTTGCCTTGGACTGCAGAAAATGTATCCCTGATGGCCTCGGATTCTAACCTCAGACCAGCCGCTTGCCAATTGGACTTGTTAACCACCAAGATGGACTCTTGCTCAGAACCCTACCACTACATGACGTCTGCCCAAGTGAGGAGCAGCAGAAAAAAGAAAGTTTAAGTTTGGGTTTACTAGTCAACATCAACAACGGTAGAGGTGTCATCCGACTTTACACTTTAACCCCAGGCTATCCTGAAACCTTTCAGCAGAACTCAGATGAGCTGCTCATTCAGCACTACAATCTGTGCATTTCTGACCGGTACCCATTTATACACCTGGGTGGAGAAGGCAAAGAGACTTGCCCAAAGTCTCACGCCAGAGTGGGATTCGAACCTGGGACCCTCTGACCGCAAGTCGGAGACCCGAACCACTACACCACTGTGGCTCCAAAGAAACGTTCCAAAGTAACATGCGGTGTTTTCCACTTACACACCTGGGTGGGGAGAGGCCAGTGAGGCAAAGAGACTTGCCCAAAGTCTCACACCCAGTGGGATTCGAACCCGGGACCCTCTGACTGCTTGTTGGAGACCCGAACCACTACACCACCTTGGCTCAACTCAGAAGACGTCTGATCAACCTGAGAACCAATCAGGAAGCAATCTGCTGAAGCTACGAACCACAGACGTCTTCTTCAGATGAAGACCGCAGAAGACGGCAGCTCAAATGTCACCTCATCAGATGTCCACCTCGAAATGTTAATTAGACGGCTTCGTTAATCTGTCTCCAGAAGTTTTGACGTGTGTCACAACTGACTTACATTAATCCGACCGAAATGTGATGGATGTGACAAACGGCGCCACCTCATGTTGGGATTACAATTTACCCGGCGAGACACTGCTGTCCCGTTCATAATCGAGCGAGCGATTGCTCCATATTTATGAGAATAATTAACCAATGTGCCAGCACCTGTTGAACCCACGGGGTATCCTAACCAATGAAATGTATGTACAGTGCTGGCCAAAATTATTCGAACACTTGGTATCTTGACTTGCCGTACAAAGTCTGGTTCCCATTTTTCACTTCTAATAATTGGAAAACGTGCAAGGCTCTGAGGAAAATAAAATTGTTTCGTTGGTCAATTTATTGCCATTTCGATACAAACAATGAAAATATCACTCACATGCCAAGCGTTCGAATAATTTTGGCCCCCACTGTACACCGAATCAGACCTTCAGCCCAATGACGGTTGTTGATAGGCAAAATTCCACCCACCACGAAAAATCGTCACGGCGGGACTCAAGAGGGTCACACGGTGCGTGCACCACGACAGTCTGTCCCAGTCTGGGCCACTTTTGTGTACTGTTGTAGGGCCCTCGAAATTTTAAAATACACTGATATTGATTGCAAAAACATGTGGTGTTGTCATATTTAGATGCGTCCGTGCAAAGTGCAGTTTAAGGACTTTTAAATTTTTTTGAATACCTCTAGCAATGAAGGAAGAAAAATTGCAATGGACAACAGTAGTACATGAGGTAAAGCTCCTTCACTTTATCGGACCTTGGCACACGATGGAATTGTGACTGACCACAGTGGGGGTGCTCAAGACCTAGAACTGGACCTAATGGCAAATAATCAAACTGGCCAACCAAGTGATTGCAATTCACCTTAAATAAGGCTAACTGACCACCTCTGAATGGTTAGGCGTGACTGGCAGGCATCTGGATGGCGAAGAAATGTTCCAGCGCAGATCCAGACACGTCGCTCGCACATGACCATATGTCATCGTCGTACGGAACAATCTAAAACACAGAATGGGACAATTATGTAGGGCCGAGGAAGGCATCCGAGACGGGATTTCTATCAGTAAGAAGCAGTGAAGCCTTGGCTTCGAATCTTGAGAAGAAATATTCACAAAGCCAGACAATGACCACCTGAAAACGTCGTACGTCATCTTTGTACGGAGCTATCTAAAACATGGGATGGCACAATTGTGGGGCTGAGGAGGCACTGACACAGGGTTTCAATCAGTCAGTAGCAATGAGACATTGCCTTCGAATCTTGAGAAGAAATTTTTAGTTACAAATCCAGACATGACCACCCGCAAATCGTCGTATGTCATATGCGTTATCATCGTACGGAGCTATCTAAAATGGGGAACAGCACAATTGTGGGGCTGAGAAGGCATTGAGACAGTATCAGTCAGAAGCAGTGAGACCCTTGGCTTTGAATCTTGAGAATGAGAAGAAATGTTGTGGTCACAAAATCAGACGAAAATCGTCATGTGTCATACGTCATCGTCGTATGGAGCTATCTAAAACACGGAACGGCACAACTGTGGGGCCGAGAAGGCATTGAGACAGTGTTTCTCTCAGTCAGTAGCAATGAAACCTTGCCTCCGAATCTTGATGGAGAAGACATTTTTAGTCACAAATCCAGACATGCCCACCCGAAAAACGTCATATGTCGTACGTCATAATCGTATGGAGCTATCTAAAACACGGAATGGCACAATTGCGGAGCCGAGGAGGCACTGAGACACAATTTTTCTTAGAGACAATGAGACCTTGGCTTTGAATCAGCTACCTTTGCATACATTACCTCAGGGTTAGGCATAACTCATCAGATGAAATGTATTTGGTATCAATTAGGGATTTAGTACCTCGGCGAAGTTCTAGATGGCAGCATTGTTGTAATGTGTCTGGTGGCTTCGAGGGTTGAATTGTGTGGGGTAGGTGTGGTATCTGAGGTGGATGAGAAGGTGTGACATACACAGGAGCCCCGAGGATAACCTTGTGGTTATCAAGTCTGCATTGCAAGCGGCAGGTCCTGGGTTTGAATCCAGCCTGGGTCATTTGGGATGAACTATCCCCGGGCTCTTCACGTCCATCAAATGGGAGAGTAAGCTGTGTGGCCTTATGCCTTGCACATTACAAAGGGCAAGTAAATGACCCCATCCAAGTGAGGAGCACGAGTAGCTTGAGATGGCCTCATCCGTACTTACCAGGGCCAATTTCGGTTGGTCCTGATGGAAAAATCCAGTACCCCAATCAACACAACAACTCCCTCCCCAGATCCCAGAATTTCGCAAATTTTCAACCCCACCCGGGGTCTTCCTCAGGCACTTTCTAGTAGAGATTACAGAAGTGAAGGATCTCTACCAGGAAGTGCCTGAGGAAGACACCGGTTGGGGTCGAAAATTTGCGAAATTCGGAGACGACTTTATGTTTTAATACTATCATTTTGTGTGTCGTTTTTTGTGCTCTATGTTGGATACCCAGATCCCAGATTGTTTTTACACGAAAAGGAATGCACCAAGTTTTATGGACTTCACTCTTATCAAACGAAGAGAAGATGAATGTTAAAAAGTTACCCAACACGAACCTGTGTAGAGAGGGTACGGAAAATCTAAACCAGTGCAACTGTTCAGTGTAGGATAGTAGGCCTATCTTAACCCAATAGAGCCGCCTTTTTTTGCACTTTCCATCTGTAGCTTTCACCGCCCTAAACCACCACGAGACGTATGAGTCAAGGCAGTTTATGGTGGTATTGGCGTCTGGAAACATGGCGGTGCCGGCAGCAATCGGTGATTTTCATTTCTACATCAGAGGTGATGGGGATTTTTGTCAAAACGTGGGCGTGGTCTTCTAGGCGGCTCACAGTAGGCCGGTTTAGGGCGGCATGGGGTCTATCGCGTGTCTATTGGGTTAATGCAACAGGTTCAAAACTCTTAACCCTGTGTGAGGACCATCAGGGTCTTTTTAACAATTTCTATTTTTTCAGGAACAGTGGGTGGGACACAACTGTCAGTGTCGCATTTTTAGACTGTGACGTTTTGTATGTTCGACAAGAGGTCAAAGGGGGGTAGTTATTAAGTACGGAACGGAACGGAACGGAATCGTGGTTGCAAACGGAATGTAAAATACGGACTGACCCTGAAACTGGAACGGAACAAAGTTAATCTTCATTTCATTTCAAGTGGACAGTGCCGCGCTGTTATGTAAATTCGTTCTATCATGTTTGTGGTGAGCTCAACTCTAAGGTCTTGCCAATCTTTGTTGGTGTAGTGCTTTAGTGATGGGTTCGATTCTATTTTGGGGTTGGGGGTAGGCCTACTAGCCTGCTGTTGGCGATTGGTTCGGTAATTGGGTAGTCTCACCTTATTGTAATTGGGATAAGACAATTCTTTAGTTGTGTGAGTCTTTTACCGGCCACTCTGGTGGGGTAGTGCGTTAGTGGTTGGTTCGATTACTGGCCGCTAAGTTTATTGGAATGGGGTAGGCCTTCCCTACCAGAGGGACTGCCAAGACCAAAGAATGAAATCAACTACTGAAGCAATATACCATCCCACAGGCAAAAAGGAACTCCATACCGGTACTAACTCCAATATAGAATCGAACCCACCACAAATGCATTGCCCCAATAAAGTAAACAGCACGACCTAATAATCAAGCTTTAATACCAACATAACAGAACAAACCCAACATCACAGCACAGCGCTATCATTAAGATTAAGTCTCTTGCGTTCCAGTTACAGGGTCGGTCCGTCTTTTGCATTCCGTTTGCAACCGCGATTCCGTTCCGTTCCGTTCCGTACTTAATAACTACCCGTCAAAGGGCTGTGTTCCAACAAGCCAAGCCCGTTACTTACGGGCCAAAAATAGAAATGACGAGTGTATCACTCTCGAGGAGGGAAGGAGAGCAGTTTTAAAACCCAGAGGTTGAAAGTCATGGAATGTCATTAGTCAAACGCCTACACAAATATCTTCAAGTGATTCTCGGAAACTTCCCCTGTAGGCACGTGGAATGACTGCCACGCTTTTCTGCCACTTTCCTCTCTTCAAAGCCACTTAATGGATTTTATACAGGGTGTTCCAATGAAGTTGTCTCTTGAACAACTGAACAATACCATGAATAAAAGTTGAAAGTCAAAGTTTGGGTTTATAGTCTGATATCAACAACGGTAGAGGTGTCATCCGACTTTACACTTTAACCCCAGTCTATCCTGAAACCTTTCAGTAGAACTCAGATGAGGTTGCTCATTCAGCGCTACAATCTGAGCACTTCCGACCGGTACCCATTTATACACCTGGGTGGAGAGAGGCCAGTGAGGCAAAGAGACTTGCCCAAAGTCTCACGCCCAGTGGGATTCGAACCCGGGGCCCTCTGACAGCTAGTCGGAGGCCCGAACCACTTCACCACCATGGCTCCTTGAATACCAGGACACCAGGATACAGAAATACCCAAACCCAGTGAGGAATATGAGTACCTTGTGATAGCCTCTTCCATACTTCACAGGGGCAATAATACCAGATACATTTGGCCCTGATGGAAAAATCAAATGCAATATACAATACAAGATTAGGACGCCAAAGAATCAGTGCTGCAAGGATCAAGGGACAAGGGGGCGCTCCCTTTTGGTCTTGGATGTGAAGAAGGAAAAAGGGACCTAGGACTTGGGGATGCCACCAATGTAATATTAGCAGAAAACCCAGGGAAACTAGGCCATCGAAGGCAAGACTTCATGCTCTGTATGCCTATCCCCTACGGCAGTCAACAACCCTGCAACCTGTGAAAAGATACGAATCAATATTTATGGTGCCCTGAAATCCCAAGGGGAAAATCTCTGACATACCATAAGCATCTCAAAGCTCACCCCGTAAATGACCAAATCCAGGTCCCTCCAGGAAGACTTTCCCTTGACTCTAAGGAGGACCCTTGATACCCTAGTGGTTATCACATCCACTTAGCAAGCGGAAGGTCCAGGCCTTTTGGTTATCACGGGTTCAAATCCTGGCCCCTCCTGGAACACCCTCCCTTGACTCTACAAGGAGGAGCCGTGATAGCCTAGTGGCTATCACATCCACTTAGCAAGCGGCAGGTCCCGGGTTCGAATCCCTCCTGGAACACCTTGCCTTGACTCTACAAGAAGAGCCTTGATACTAGCATAGTGGTAACCACACCAACCTGGCAAGCGGCAGGTCTCCGATTCAAATCCCGGGCCTTATGGGATAAATCATCCTTGGCTTTTCACGTCCGTCGCGTGGGACAGTCAGCCATGGTGCCTTGTACCTCGTTCCGTTGTAAGGGCAAGTAAAAGGCCCCAATCCAAGTGAGGAACATGAGTAGCTTGACACTGACATATAGAAACACTGGCAGGTGCCACATAGCCGAGATCCAGTTAGAACAGATACCGGTATTAGGCCTACAAATTTTGTTTTATTATAAAGGGCAACATGCTAGGCCTATCGAAAAAACAATAGGGGCCTACAATGCAAAGTTGGAATATGCACAACATGCTGAACTATTGGACTTTTGACGAGGGCCGAGCTGGCCCTTGATTCGGGCCGAGTTGGGTCTTGGATAAGGGCCGAGCTGGTGGGCCAAGTTGCATGATCATAGCCTGTGGGCCGAGTTGTCAATGGGTCGAGATGGACCTATACCAAGAAAAGAGACCTCTGCAAACTGTCTGTGACTGTTTCATCCTAAAGGATGAAGATACAAATCAACATTTCAATGCTCTTTGACACTAGTATCCAGCTCAGCCTTGGACGACTGAATCCAGGTCTCTCAACTCGACCACCTTCCCTTGACTCAGAAAGAGACCTTTGCAAACTATCTGTGACCGTTTCGTCCCAAAGCGGAAATGATCGAGACAGACAATTGTCATACATATTCACTTACCGTTCTCTGCCCAGCAAGTGGTAGGCACTCCATGCCAACACATATTTGAAGAAATAATGAAAAATGTCAGATCGTAACTGTTACTACTACAGACACGAATGATTGTTATAATGTTGGATTATAATGGTTCTCTAGCAGCATGGCAAGGGGCTTTTCATGCATTCACTTACTTTGAATGGACAGTTATGAATTCAAGAAATCATGTCTTCTTTGCACTCTCCTTAGTTCATAAGACACTGCATTCGGAACTCCAGGTCCTCAGTGAAGGCACCATTTCCTATTGTCGTGTACAAGTTTTGATGATTGTTGCCTCTCGGAGGAGCTGTGACAGCCTAGAGCTTATCACATCCGCTCAGCAAGTGGCAGGTCCCAGGTTCGAATCCAGCCTCGGCAGGGACATGTGCGGGGGGTCCGGACCCTCCCTGCTCGTGCAGACCATAGATTTTTTTACATAAATAAAAGGGCGAGTGGCTGAAATGCTGGGAAATGACGTCTTCGGCGTGCAGATTTTACAAAAGTTCCAATGCGAGGGGACACCCCCCTCACGCTCCCCCTCAGGCTTTCCTACCCCCCTGCTTGAAATCCTGGACACGGGCCTGCTGGGCTGTACAGGATTATCATTCCTAGTTCTTCAGTCTGTTGATAAATATCAAGAAGTCAACTTCCAGAATCTTACGAATTTTTGACCCCAACCGGGGTCTTCCTCAGGCACTTTTCAGTTGTTTGTACAGGATTCTTCAGATCTACATGTACATTTGAGATTCAGCTCAGTCTTTTCTGGTCTCTCCAACTGAAAAGTGCCTGAGGAAGACCCCGGTTGGGGTTGAAAATTCGTAAGATTCTGGAAGTTGACTTCTTGATATTTATCATTTTGTGTGTCAATTTTTGTGCTTTCTCGTTCTTTGGATCTTCAGTCCGTTGCATGGGACAGTAATCCGGAGTGCGTCATCTTGCCCTGACAAGTGTTCCAATCACTCTACCCTCCCTCACTCCAAAAGGGAACACAGTCGAAGGACCAAGTGACCATACGCCTTGATTTATCAAGACGGTAGTGCCTTGTACCTTGTGCCTTGCAAGGGCAAGTAAAAGACCCCATCAAAGTGAGGAACACGAGTAGCTTGAGATGGCCTCTTCTGTACTTACCAGGGCCAGTAATGCTTTGGCTTCGGCCCTGATAGAAAAATGAAGACAATACAATCCTGATTCACTCTATTATCAGCCCTTTTAAGTTATACCCCAATCATACTGAGCTAGTTCTCAGTACGTTCTTCAAAATGTTGCCGAACGGGCTCAAACTGTGCGAACGGAGTGGACGTAGTGGCAACTTTTTACAGTCTTTTTATGAACTTCATGGACGGGAAGGGTGCTCTAGAATATCGAAGCATTATTTGGCCAAGGGTTACACGTTCTAGCCTGTTTTACAATTTTTTAAGGACGGGGCAGGACGTTTTGCGAACTATTTCTGTGTGACAGGCCCTTTACAAATGATTTCCATTGATGTCCTTTTGCAGATTGTTCAAGAATCCGACACTCCACAAGAAAGACTGGAAGATCAGCCTGGGAGTTGACGAGTTTGGAACTTTTTGAAACCAAGTCAAGAAGAAGGTGAGCGTCGATAATCAAAGATTATAAGTTATTCATCGTTTTGACAAGCTCCCGCCATCTTGGATTCGACGAAGATTTCGTGCATGTGCACTTGTCTGGTACACAAGGTAAGCTAACCAAAACATGTGATCATAAAATATGAATTTGCGTACCAGACAGTCATTTGCATACCGGTACATAAGTTACCATGAAATCTCGTAAAAATCAAAATGGCGGCGACACATCNGGGTGGGAGCTCTCAGTCTCCCCTAGAAAATTTTGAAATCTAGAAGGCCGTTGGTGCGATTTCCCAGTATCTGAGGGACAATTTACAAGACAATTCTGTGGCACATTGAAAAAGGGCAATTTTTCTAACGTTGGTCACCGAAAAAGGGCAGGGGGGGCACGGGCCGGGTGTGCCCCCTGTATCCGTGCCTGTTCTGTCACAGACAAAGTCATTCGTCAGAGAGTGGTGTAGTGGAACACATTGGCACCTATCACCTCTGCGGTTCCGGGTTCGATCCCCGGTCGGACTCGGTACTCATGTGATAGAGAGGGCGCCTCTCTGAAAGGGCAGGTTTTGTCTGGACACTCCGGTTTCCTCCCGCGGAACATCAAATATTGTCTATAGAAGTAATAATGCCGTATCTGGCGCTCAGCTGTCGGCTCAATATTTTTAAATTAAATTTGAACTTGAGGAGCCATGGTGGTGTAGTGGTTCAGGCCTCTGACTAGCATTCAGAGGGTCCCGGGTTCGAATCCCACTGGGCGTGAGACTTTGGGCAAGTCTCTTTGCCTCACCGGCCTCTCTCCACCCAGGTGTATAAATGGGTACCAGTCGGAAATGCTTGGATTGTAGCGCTGAATGAGCAGCTCATCTGAGTTCTACTGAAAGGTTTCAGGATAGACTGGGGTTAAAGTGTAAAGTCGGATGACACCTCCACCGTTGTTGATATCAGACTATAAACCCAAACTTTAACTTTTTCAAACTTTTAACTTCCTAAAAATTCCACTGTCTTCCCGCCAAAATATTTTACAGATCTTTACAAAATTGATTTAGACGTTCATAACCTAACTGCTTGATTGGCTTAATCGGTTGAGATACCAATGTTTGTCTGGTTACTCGCCGCAACAGGCTTACACGATCATCAAACTTGAGACGAGCAAACCACAGGTATGGCGAGACGATTTTTTCCACTTTTAGAAAAAAACAGTGTCAGGTTGAAGAGGCCACAATACACGAAACTAAAGTACAATATCAGAATTGTGAACGAAAGCACCTGATGGTTATTCCTGTTGATATTTTGCCTCAAATATCAAATATTTCTCCTCAAATATCCATACATATTTGACACATGTGCCCAAACACGTGTCCAGGAATTAAATCAATGACGCCATGTTTTGTGAAGGCAGACAGACAGACACGCCACGGACATGACGAGACGAATTTTTAAACCCAGGAACCAGACTTTTGAAGAGTGAACGATTTGGCGAGAATTCGTTGGACCCGCATTCCTCGGCTTGACCAAGAGAGCTCGTGGACTCAATGAGCAGTGGCCAATGCTCCTCTACGCACTGCAAATTTCAAATTTCGACCAATTTCCGACATATCAGATGGTGTCCGTAAACTTACCAGTTGGTTATCCTTAGCAAGATGCGATGTCGCAGTTGAAAAGCGCGGTACCATATGATTAAGGTACCATCGCACATGTGACTGAGTATCACCATCCAGACAACACAACTCACGAACGACCCTCCTTTTTTTCCAGAAATACGTCCGCAAATATCACGAGGAAAAAGTCCGAAGCGACCAGAAAGGTCCGTTTTAGGCCCTCGGAAAACGTTGGAAGGAAAATATCGGAACTCACCTTAGCCACCAATGCTGGAGCGAAACACTGCCAAAATGGCGGAGCGGAGAAATGGAGAGAAGTCTTTCCTCTCTAAGGGGCTACCCACATTTCGGCACGGGCATCATAATAATATTCGTCTAGTCATTAGATTTCCGGTAAATTTAAATTATCATGAGGTGGACCGCGTGTCTGCGAGTGTCCCACCGAGCTGTCATTCTTTTAAAATATCTTTCAGACAGATCTCCGGATAAAGAATTAAAATTTACGCCGTGAAGCGAATTTTTACTAATTTTCAAAAAAAAATGCTCAAAACTCTCTAGTATTCAAATATTCTAAGGCAATTTGAAGAAAAGTGTGAAACCTACACACTCTGCGATTTGTAACGTTCGATTTTGTTTCATTTTTCAGACTTTGGAACGTGACCGCGTGATGCGACCCCGTCTCAAGTTTTCAATCGTTGGGAAAAATTACACAAGATGGCAGTCCCGCATGCCGGACTAGTGGAAGAACCAAGTGATTCCGACAGACCTACATCCCAACGAGGAATATTCGTGCAGACACGGACAAAACCTCTTCAAATCTGCTTATATTCTGTCTGAAACCGTCGAACTGCTCTCTCGATCTGATCAAATATTTCAAGAGGTGTTAATCGCTATTAAACTAAGTTCAATATGGAGAACTCAGTGACACATTTTATGAAATTACTTATGAATTTATTGGCCTTTACTCGTGTCAAGCTGCTGTGAATTTCAACACTGTTTATTTATCTGTATTCAAAGTCCGTGTGGATTTGATCTGAAAATATGTTTGTCTGCGAAATTTAGAGTAAATTGAGGAGATATTATGTCCGAAAAAATTCTTAGTTCCCTATCAGCCCAGCTCATTTGCCGTTTAGACATGGCGTGAGTCACACAGCGATCTGGGTCATATTTATAGTCTCGATCCACAGCCAGCAAGCCAGACATAGAAAAAACGCCTCATTTTAAACACTCAAACCGTCGATGAGGGGAGTTGGGACCGAAATGGCGCGTAAAATGCGTATAAACGCAAGATGGCGGTCATGCCGCGCAAAGCCAACATGAGACCGCCGTTGAAAATTGTCAAAATTTCCTCAAATTCAGACCAAATTCAGCAGTTTCTTGCAACCAAACGATAGAATGATCCTTCAAGTTAATAAAATTCAAAATTTCTTACCTTAAATGTGAGTAAATCCCGCGCGCGGGGGTAAATCCGGAGCGCCTTGGATGTGCGTACGCACGCTATGCTTCAGACGCATGCCATAGCTACCCCCGTCTACGGGGGTCTCACTCCCAAACCGAATGGTGTCCTCAGAGATAATGAGAGCCTGCGAAATTCTCAATACCCTTGAATAGGGGTCAGTCAAACTGGTTGGAGTGGTACGCGTTTTTTCTGTCGTAAAATCGGCGCCATTTTCATGCAGACAAGGAACCTGTTACACGACGGCATTCGATCTATAAGCGGTCGGAAACACTGGTATATTTAGTAAGGACTATGAAAATATCTGATTATCATAATCGAACTTGTATAAAATTTAGCAACTTTCAAAAAATCGGCCGGAAAATATAGTATTTTGCTGTTATTTTAATGATAAATGAAGGTTTTCGTGGTTATTTGGTGTCTGCGGCAAGCGTAGACCTCTTGAGAAAATGGCGGCCACCCTCGTGCATGTGAGAGCGTATATGTCTGGATTGCGGTGTCCAAACCGTCTGTCTGACCCAAAAATTAACATACCAAGTATCCGAGTGGAGCAGACAAGTTGTACTCACCGGTAATAAAGATTAAAAATACAAAAAATGAAATCTGCATGTGAAAGAGAGGAAAATAAACACGAGGCGATGGTAAAAACGTCCTATAAAAGACCGTTACAGAATTAGGTCACATGCCTGTAACGACCAAGGACTGACAGATTTCAAATTTTGGTATTTTGGATCAACCGTATGGTATTCCTCCTTGTGAGAGAATTTTCGACCGCTTCGAGATGGTTCCAAAAGCCTGAAGAGGTGCTGATGTGATGAGCGTGGCGTAGGGGGGCCGCGAGACCTCCATACGAGACGGCGGCATGCCATAGTATTATGTATCGTACCTACTTACACGATGCATAATGATTTCCTTCAAAGAAGAACATATAAATCCCGACTTGGTGAGACATTCGTGGCAAAAATCCTTCGACAGACGAAAAGATCGGGGTCCAAAATGTAGTATGTGCGCAAAACATGGCGCGCACCTTCCGCGCTTAGTCCGTGGCCACACGAAAAAGGCGCACAACGAAGACTGGCTCTACGGGGTTCACTTCAACTGCATGGCGGATCACAAGCATGTTGTCTGTCTGAGTTACAGTACAATGCCTGGTTGATTGAGGACTATGACCTCGATACTCCCGTCGAAGCAAGCCGGTAGAACCTACTAGTATCCTTGTTCCGTGTAGGAACCGCCATTGTAGGCAGAAAGGCACGAAATCCGCGGAGCGAACATCCACAATCCAAGGCACCCTTGCACATGTTATAGAAGCAGACATAAACCATTCGGATCCAGACAGGTTGTAAAATCGGAAACGGACCATACAGAACTAACCTAATTTCATCTCTAGATTGTTCTCACTCCAACATAGTATGACCTCCACCTATTCTGCCTGCGATTCAAGCCATTGTCTGTCATACTTGGAGGAAAAATGGCGGTGTGTCCTCCCGATGTTCCATGCCTACCGTGCATAAGCAGGCTGCTGGATCTGAAGCCGGCCACGTGACTCAGACAGAGGTGTCAGTGCCAGTTACACATGGTGGATTAGGTCTGACAAACGCGTCGTCCAGACACTGCTTGGACTAGTCAATCCAGTTGGTGTTTTCAAGCCATTTCTTTGGATTAAACTCTGGATTACACTTCATACATTCACATAGTGGATTATGATGCTGTGTATGACAGAATAAGGTAATAATTACATCTTCTAGTCGGTTGTCATGCCATTGCTGCATCCTATCTGCAAAGCACTGGTTGCATCATTTTATGTAGGAGTGCTACAACGTGCTTCAAACATGAGGATGAATTTTTATAGAAATGTGACAACTGACCAGATTGTGACATGACTGTATTGCAGGGGAGAGTAGAGTCTACACCACATGACACTGCAGTCAGATAGGCTCTCGGCACTCGAATGGTCGTGGGTTCGAACCCCAGACATGCCAGACGGAGGGTCGTCTACTCGACCAAACAGATGCGCCAACACTCAGTGTATCATTGTTGGCAGCATCTTGTACAAAATGACAAGATACAGTCTTGCTCTGCCCCTGTCATCAGGTTGGTAGGGCCTAGAGCTTACTTATCAACCTAGCCCTCCCTCATCCATGGACCTGTGCCAGCTCTGTGGACCTACCCACCTATGGATCAGCATGTAACTCGCTCAGTCCCTCACACCAAAGAAACACAAATCTTTCAACTTGGAATGCGTCAACCACTTTAATAGGGCATATAGAGGCAGACAGACAGGGGCTTGGAGTCAAAAATGCAACAGTGGGTTTCATCGTAGCAGCAGATTTAGGCCTATTGTATCCCAAAAGCACCTACTGGAATCCCTATACACTGGCCCATTTCTGCGTATGGACTTACCCAACTACCTGTGAAGCACGAGCATGCAACCAGCTGACCACAGTTCCAGAGCTGAATGTGCTAAATTTTTCTGCTAGGAGACCTCAAGTGACTGGGACACAGGGAAGCAGATAGGCAGACACATCTCGCATGATCGCACCGCCCCTAGTAGAATTTTCGACGGCCACTTCCGTTTTCAACCTCACTACCAGGAGTACGGGCCAAAAAATTCCTGGATCGAGGTTGAATTGCGTGCATTGGTTCCCAACGCCGCCACAAGGGGATGGATCCCTGGCGGCGGTATCGGGAACCAACACATGTTTTTCAACCTCGATCTAGGAAATATTTGCCCGTACTCCTGGTTGTGAGGTTGAAAACGGAAGTGGCCTTCGAAAATTCTACAGGGGCGCTGCGATCGTGCGAGATGTGAAATCGGTGTAAGTCAAAACTGAAGTGATGACCCTGTAGGCGTAAACGTCACCAACCTTGGAATGTTCTGGCCAATCACAAAGTTTTGCGATTCCGTCATCATCCAAGTTGAAAAACTGGGCATGTGGACCTCAAAAGCATGTTTACAAGAAACTGTAGCAGTTGGAAAAGTGATTCAAGTCTCCTGACACTGTGTTCTTGCCTTGAGTTTTCAAACCACTGACTTGGTACATATACTTTTTATAATACCCCAAAATTCACATGACGAGGCAATAATGGCCGTTCTCATAATACAAGACTGGCAACTGTGTATCATTCAGTATCTGACTGAGTTTGATCCAAATTCGTTGGTTTGATTTATCTGCTAATTAACCGATATAATAAAATTTACACGGACAAATTCCAAAGGATACTGGGGTATCAGCGGACAATCACCGCATCCCACAGAGGGCAATCACTCCAAAGAGAAAGAATGTTCCCTTACTCATGACAATGGTATTCAACCTTGCTCATGAGGGAGTGGTCAGACAGACTCAAGCCCCATTTGTGGAATTTTCAGCGTGCTTGGTCCAGACCGAGGACAGTTCAGTACAATTTTGCCAAGTGTAAACGGATCGAGCCAGCTTTTCTGGAACCAAATGGCCCCGAGCCGAGCCCTGTAATCCGAGGTAGTCTCGGTCCGGTTTGAGCACGGTTCGGTTGAAATTCTACCAGTCTAAACAGCTAGGTAATCTGGCCTGCTTACCTGGTCGCAGCGCATCCGGTCAACTACTTGACCTTGGCCTTTAAGTCATTGCCACGAAACCTCCATGACGACCGGCGCGTTCTTACACGACTGGGTGGGCCATTGCGACCAGCGCATTTTTTCACGTGATTGGGTGGGCTCGGCCCGGATCTGGTTTGATTGGCTTTTGTAGTGGACACGGGCAGTCCCACTGAATTCAAAATGGGTTCGGTCCGTGTCAAACTCGGCATGCTTTAACCGAGCCGGTGTAAAAAGGGCTATATATTCTTTATTTATTATCGCAATTTATCCACATGGATTAAAATCCAGAAGGACATCCACCCCCTAGAATCAGGTGCTCACCCCAAATCAATTGATCCTTCACTTGGCTTTTCAATGAGGGATTCAACAGGAAGCTACGCTCACAGCAGGTGGTTGGCAGACACTCCAACCCATTGTAGAGCTTCACCCGGTCGTTTTTCGACTGTGGTCATCTCGTCTTCATCAGATCCAACCACCCGCCGAATCAAAAGAATGGTCACTGTGGTCAACCAGTGAGTGGTCACCCCAACTTCTGAGGGGCTACTCCCCACCAATTAAGATGTCATCAGCAGTGGTCTAGTGGCTCAAGTCTCATCTGGCTAGATGTCACAAGGTCTCGGGTTTGAATCCCACTGTCTGTGTCAGACTGTGGGCAGGTCTCTTTGCCCACCTTGCCTCACTCCACCCAGGTGTATAAATGGGTACTGGTCAGAATGATCNAACATACCAAGTATCCGAGTGGAGCAGACAAGTTGTACTCACCGGTAATAAAGATTAAAAATACAAAAAATGAAATCTGCATGTGAAAGAGAGGAAAATAAACACGAGGCGATGGTAAAAACGTCCTATAAAAGACCGTTACAGAATTAGGTCACATGCCTGTAACGACCAAGGACTGACAGATTTCAAATTTTGGTATTTTGGATCAACCGTATGGTATTCCTCCTTGTGAGAGAATTTTCGACCGCTTCGAGATGGTTCCAAAAGCCTGAAGAGGTGCTGATGTGATGAGCGTGGCGTAGGGGGGCCGCGAGACCTCCATACGAGACGGCGGCATGCCATAGTATTATGTATCGTACCTACTTACACGATGCATAATGATTTCCTTCAAAGAAGAACATATAAATCCCAACTTGGTGAGACATTCGTGGCAAAAATCCTTCGACAGACGAAAAGATCGGGGTCCAAAATGTAGTATGTGCGCAAAACATGGCGCGCACCTTCCGCGCTTAGTCCGTGGCCACACGAAAAAGGCGCACAACGAAGACTGGCTCTACGGGGTTCACTTCAACTGCATGGCGGATCACAAGCATGTTGTCTGTCTGAGTTACGGTACAATGCCTGGTTGATTGAGGACTATGACCTCGATACTCCCGTCGAAGCAAGCCGGTAGAACCTACTAGTATCCTTGTTCCGTGTAGGAACCGCCATTGTAGGCAGAAAGGCACGAAATCCGCGGAGCGAACATCCACAATCCAAGGCACCCTTGCACATGTTATAGAAGCAGACATAAACCATTCGCATCCAGACAGGTTGTAAAATCGGAAACGGACCATACAAAACTAACCTAATTTCATCTCTAGATTGTTCTCACTCCAACATAGTATGACCTCCACCTATTCTGCCTGCGATTCAAGCCATTGTCTGTCATACTTGGAGGAAAAATGGCGGTGTGTCCTCCCGATGTTCCATGCCTACCGTGCATAAGCAGGCTGCTGGATCTGAAGCCGGCCACGTGACTCAGACAGAGGTGTCAGTGCCAGTTACACATGGTGGATTAGGTCTGACAAACGCGTCGTCCAGACACTGCTTGGACTAGTCAATCCAGTTGGTGTTTTCAAACCAATTTCTTTGGATTAAACTCTGGATTACACTTCATACATTCACATAGTGGATTATGATGCTGTGTATGACAGAATAAGGTAATTACATCTTCTAGACGGTTGTCATGCCATTGCTGCATCCTATCTGCAAAGCACTGGTTGCATCATTTTATGTAGGAGTGCTACAACGTGCTTCAAACCTGAGGATGAATTTTATAGAAATGTGACAACTGGCCAGATTGTGACATGACTGTATTGCAGGGGAGAGTAGTCTACACCATGTGACACTGCAGTCAGATAGGCTCTCAGCGCTCGAATGGTCGTGGGTTCGAACCCCAGACATGCCAGACGGAAGGTCGTCTACTCGACCAGCCAGATGCGCCAACACTCAGTGTGTCATTGTTGGCAGTATCTTGTACAAAACGACAAGATACAGTCTTGCTCTGCCCCTGTCATCAGGTTGGTAGGGCCTAGAGCTTACTTATCAACCTAGCCCTCCCTCATCCATGGACCTGTGCCAGCTCGGTGGACCTACCCAACTATGGACAGCATGTAACTCGCTCAGCAAGAGTTCAAGTCCCTCACACCAAAGAAACTCAAATCTTTCAACTTGGAATGCGTCAACCACTTTACTAGGGCATATAGAGGCAGACAGACAGGGGCTTGGAGTCAAAAATGCAACAGTGGGTTTCATCGTAGCAGCAGATTTAGGCCTATTGTATCCCAAAAGCACCTACTGGAACCCCTATACACGTACTGGCCCATTTCTGCGTATGGACTAACCCAACTACCTGTGAAGCACGAGCATGCAACCAGCTGACCCACAGTTCCAGAGCTGAATGTGCTACAAACCCTTAATTTATTGAATGACGGACACCGGAAGCAGACACGGCAGAGCTTAGCAAGGGACCCAAAGCAACATTGCAGAGGCTATTAGGCCTATTCTGTCTTCAAAGACCTCTCCAGCAGCAGGTCAGCTGCCCACAGCAGCAAAGTCCTAGCTGATTTCACATCTCACACGATCGCAGCGCCCCTAGTAGAATTTTTGACGGCCACTTCCGTTTTCAACCTCAGTACCAGGAGTACAGGCAAATATTTCCTAGATCAAGGTTGAAAAACATGTTTTGGTTCCCGATATCGCTACAATGCAGGGATCCATACCCTGGTGGCGGCATTGGGAACCAATTCAACCTCGATTCAGGAAATTTTTGCCCGTACTCCTGGTAGTGAGGTTGAAAACGGAAGTGGCCGTTAGAAATTCTACCAGGGGCGCTGCGATCGTGTGAGATGTGAAATCGCTGTATAAATTGAAGTGATGATCCTGTAGGCGTAAACGTCACCAACCTTGGAATGTTCTGACCAATCACGAAGTTTTGCGATTCCGTCATCATCCAAGTTGAAAAACTGGGCATGTGGACCTCAAAAGCATGTTTACAAGAAACTGTAGCAGTTGGAAAAGTGATTCAAGTCTCCTACCACTGTGTTCTTGCCTTGAGTTCTCAAATCACTGACTTGGTACATATACTTTTTTATAATACCCCAAAATTCACATGACGAGGCAATAATGGCCGTTCTCATGATACAAGACTGGCAACTGTGTATCATTCAGTATCTGACTGAGTTTGATCCAAATTCATTGGCTTGATTTATCTCCTAATTAACCGATATAATAAAATTTACACGGACAAATTCCAAAGGATACTGGGGTATCAGCGGACAATCACCGCATCCCACAGAGGGCAATCACTCTGAAGAGAAAGAACATTCCCTTACTCATGACGATGGCATTCACCTTGCTCATGAGGGAGTGGTCAGACAGACTCAAGCCCCATTTGTGGAATTTTCAGCGTGCTTGGTCCAGACCGAGGACAGTTCAGTACAATTTTGCCAAATGTAAACGGATCGAGCCAGCTTTTCTGGAACCATTTTTGGCCCCAAGCCGAGCCCTGTAATCCGAGGTAGTCTCGGTCCGGTTTGAGCACGGTTCGGTTGAAATTCTACCAGTCTAAACAGCTAGGTAATCTGGCCTGCTTACCTGGGCGCAGCGCATCCGGTCAACTACTCGACCTTGGCCTTTAAGTCATTGCCACGAAACCTCCATGACGACCGGCGCGTTCTTACACGACTGGGTGGGCCATTGCGACCAGCGCGTTTTTTCACGTGATTGGGTGGGCTTGGCCCGGATCTGGTTTGATTGGCTTTTGTAGTGGACACGGGCAGTCCCACTGAATTCAAAATGGGTTTGGTCCGTGTCAAACTCGGCATGCTTTAACCGAGCCAGTGTAAAAAGGGCTATATATTCTTTATTTATTATCGCAATTTATCCACATGGATTAAAATCCAGAAGGACATCCAGCCCCTAGAATCAGGTGCTCACCCCAAATCAATTGATCCTTCACTTGGCTTTTCAATGAGGGATTCAGCAGGAAGCTACGCTCACAGCAGGTGGTGGGCAGACACTCCAACCCATTGAAGAGCTTCACCCGGTCGTTTTTCGACTGTGGTCATCTCATCTTCATCAGATCCAACCACCCGCCGAATCAAAAGAATGGTCACTGTGGTCAACCAGTGAGTGGTCACCCCAACTTCTGAGGGGCTACTCCCCACCAATTAAGATGTCATCAGCAGTGGTCTAGTGGCTCAAGTCTCATCTGGCTAGATGTCACAAGGTCTCGGGTTTGAATCCCACTGTCTGTGTCAGACTGTGGGCAGGTCTCTTTGCCCACCTTGCCTCACTCCACCCAGGTGTATAAATGGGTACTGGTCAGAATGATCAGGGTTGGGTGGTGAATGAGCAGCTCCTGAGTTCTACTGAAAGGTTTCAGGACAGACCGAGGTCAAAATATCTCCTGACACACACATCTTCCAGTGGCGGGCTTAGGGGGCGCACCGGGCCCCCCCCCCTGACTGCGGCAGAGTGATGGATTTTTTGTGCCTCAGATGCCTTTGGCATCCCTTTTTGAACTTTTTCTGGGGGTGCCCCCCCCCCTTTCTGGAAATCCTGGATCTGACCCTGTCTTCCTTGTGAAGACAGGTCATCCAAAATATGACAGACGGAACCTCTATTTTTTTTATTGTGGCATTGCTTTTTTGTCAAATAGTGGACGCCGTCCACTTCTACTTGACCTAGATGCCTTCCTCAAGCCCTTTCAGCAGTCTCATGCACTTGACTGGATTGGAGGTGTTACCAAGGTCATGAAATTGCTGCACCTACGAGGCCACTATTATAGGCTATAGCAGACACCCAACCAAAAGCCTGACCCTGTACAGCGAAAATACACCTCCTTGTCCGCACCTCACATAGACAGTGTACCGTCACATCCATAAAATGTGCCATATTTCTCTAATTCCTGGATCAATATTCTTTTTTCCCCACCAGCAGAACTGGGTCATGACCCGATCAGGTCAGGATAACCGTGTCATGCAACTTACTAGTAGATTCTTCCGTATATTTCTCAGATTATGTGTACGTTGATCTATATGGGGGGATGGTCAAGTAAACGTGGAAATTGGGAAGAAATTAAATGTAAAGTGGACTAGAGTAGACAGCACTCTTTATTAAGACAGAAATCTAATGTTGGTTTGCCCACACAAGGTAATATTTCTGATGATGCTGGACTGAAAAATATGATGGAAAAGGCTGCAAAAATTGGGAAATAAGTGTGTCAAAATATATTTAACAGGGAGGTGCAAATATAGGGGTTTTGTCAATATGCTTGAGTCCTCATCAGGCTGTGTCGGAGTGTACATAATAAGTAAGCTACGGCAGACTAGTCCCAGACAAGCGTGAGGCCCCAATGGGTTGCAGTCTCCCAGACCAGACTCATAACGGTGAGGCGAGCTATGAGCACTCGCAGTCGTTGGCTCATACCTCGTTAGCAGACACATGCCTGGATCATCTCAATGCCCAGGGTTGCTCATAAACTGCTGCTGAGCTACTCATAGTAATCAGTCATTGCGGCCCCTTGGCAGGGGACGTTTTTGCTACTCATGACAGGGCTTCCTTGAGAATCATTCATACAGAGCTTTTTCTTTATCAAGTCGAAAATTTCAGGGGTGGATCAGGATCCAAAGAAGGAGAAGGCCCACTTGGGCCTTCCAAATTAACTAGAGGCCTGTCGGCCTGGTAGCTTCGCTGGAGCCAAGCCTAATCCATGATCAATTCTGAAGATTTTTTCCAAATTTCCTGGTCAGTTTCAAAGATTTTCCTCCGAAAAAGAGGGGGGTCAGGCCAGGTACCCCCTTAGATCCATCAGAGTTTACAACACAGATGGGACTTATTTACTAAGGCTTGGAAGCCCTCATAACTTTAGCTATAAGGATGGGAGATGGAATGTAACAACTTACAGATCAGCAAGTTGGATCCAGGATTGACAGAAAGGGGGGGGCGTAGCTCGACGGAGGTGTCGAGCACCGAAAGCGCGAAGCCCAAACGGGGGTGTGGGGGCCTCCCCCAGGAAAATTAGACAAATTTAATTGCTTGAGGTGCATTTTCCTGGCATCTGAGAGCAAAGGCTCGAATTTTTATCTGGTTAAATTTGTTCTTGCTAAAAAAATCATTGCTCTGCCAAAAATAGGGGGGGGGGCATATGCCCCCATGCCCGCCCCCCAGATCCGGGCCTGCAAGTCTCCTCAAAAGCTTTGTGAAGAGGGTCCCTGATTTGGTTTCAGAACAATTAGTGCCAAGGACTATTTGTAATTTGCCCCTCCTCTGACCCTACACCAGCAACAGCCATGAAAGGTTGTCACCAGAGTTGCTAGCATCTATTTGTTAAATGGATGATATTGATATCATGATATTAATATCATGATGCTAGTAATATCATGATATTAATATCATGATGATATTAATATCATGATATTAATTGCAGAAAAAAAAGAAATCCTTCAGCACAGTTCCTGGTCCATTTCATCCCACAGTTTGGAAAAATTCTTTATTTCAACTATTTGACCCTAATTGTACCGAACGATCCACAAAAGACTCTTTCAAAAAAATTTTCAATTCTTGTGGCCGTGAGAAATTCAGGAAGAATGGTGATGGTGACTTATTTTGTGACTATTTATGAATTATCAACAGGATATCATGACTTGGGAAAGCTGCCTTTGCACGAGATGACACTTGACAGAACACGCAGTACCACCCGGGGGGGGGGGGGGGCAAANCAAATTTGTACATGCTGCAGAAGAACCGATGGCGAACCTGGCACTGAAACATTCAACATTCAAGAAAGGGGTCCAATTTGTTGAAATACACACAGAAACAGGGGAGAAAGCAATACATTTCAAGGACATCAAGCACCAACTTCGATCCGGGCATTATGGACCTTTCCACAAAGATGGTGGACTAACAGTTCTCACCATATGATGTCAGAAGCTTATCATTCAATGGCCACTGGCAGGCTAAGCGGTCAATGGGCCACAGGCACAAAAATTTAGGTAAAATAACTGTCTCAGAGGCTGGTACCGCCCTGTTTAAAAGGCCTGGCAAGAACACTGAACGCTTCTAATATCATCAAGATTAGGTAAGAAAATACTTGATGTATAAACCAGATCGATACCGAAAAACTCATTAGTTTTTCATTACAATACAAACTGCAACAAATTGAACTATAGCCGGATTATTGACGCATAATTCTCATATTACAGAATAATGAATGATTAAAAATCAATTTCAGCCCTTAGGGCCCGATATTGTGCTGTTTAAATAATACATTACTCATTTTATTCAAGTTGCTGATGTGGCAGAAAAAATGAAACTGATTTTTTTATGCAGGGCCTACGGAGCTAGAAATGTTACAAGGTCCGGTGGTCCTTAGATCAAACAGGTATTTGTATTTCATTTTTCCGTCAGGGCCAAAGCCATAGCATCATTGGCCCTGGTGAGTACGGAAGAGGCCATCTCTAGCTACTCATGTTCCTCACTTGGACATCGGATGGGGTCTTTTACTTGCCCTTGCAAAGGAACAAGGTACAAGGCACCACGGCTTACTGTCCCACGCGACGGACGTGAAGAGCCGGGAATGAAATCCCATACGGCCAGGGCTGGATTCGAACCCGGGACCTGCCGCTTGCTGAGCGGACGTGATAACCACTCGGCTAGGCTCCAAACAGGCATGAAGGTACCAAACAGGTATAAAGGGATGGATGTATATTTGCCATTGTACCTCAGAGTAAAGATATCACACTTAAAATTTGAGAAGAGTTTGTTTTTATGAATTTTCAGGAAAAAGGCACTGAAAACAACCCTAACAGTTTTTTTGCAATTTTTTCCAGAACTAGACTGCTGAAAACTATTTCACACAACAGGCCTCTCAATCACATCAGGTGTTCTGCACCCTCTATTTCAGTCATGAATTTGGGCACACCTTCTTCTGCCTAATTTGGGCTCCAATCGTGATTTTAGTAATCGCCACACCAAGAATTGCATATTTTTGACACTTTCTTGGGTAGTATACAGTCATTTTAGGGTCTTTTAACCAGATTTGAGCATTTGTACGGGTCAGAAAATACATATAAAAGGCCATTTACTATGTGTAAATTTTTTTTCTCTTTTTTATTGTAATTTGGGCACATTTCTGAGCGCCCTAATTTGGGCACATTTCCAAATCTCTGATACCCTTAAACGTCCTCAGTAAGCATGGAATTGAGAACCCTGCACAAGCTAAAGATTTGTATCTGTTAGTATTCCTTCAGAAATCTGTGTGGAAGGATGATGAAGAATCATTTAGAAGGGCAGGGCCGTTAGGAACGTCCTGGCAGTTGGGGGGGGGGCAAAGATTTGAAAGACAGGCTGTACATGTAGCTGTAGTCCCTAGCAGAGAGTGCCAAAGGTGCGAGCCGAAATATCAGCGGGGCCTCCCCCGGGAAAATTTTAGAAAATAAGGCTGCTTTTACGCCATTTCCCGGCATTTGAGAGCAAAATTCCACACTCTAGCCAAGTAAGTGTGGTTCATTTGGTTTATTAGACTTGGGCTTTTTGGGACTAAAGGTAGTCAAATGCCAAGCCTGCAAAATTTTTATTTTTGACAAGCCAAATATTGGGGAGCCCCCCCTTTCCTACAGCCCTGGTTAACTGAGTGGAATTTTGAAACAGGGCATAGTCGTACAATGCAATCAAGCTGCCTGCACAAAGAGCAAACAATACAATATCATTTCAATGAAATCAGTGCAGACTGTACATCAATGCACATTAATCACACACCAGACTTCGAAATACAATACAATGTATCCCTCTATACACTAATACAGAACACAAAATGTATGAAAACCTCACTTCATCAAGCATTCGTGCACATAATAGACCCACACGCATAATTCAATATAATTTCCATTAAAAATTTTGCACCAATTTATCCCAGACGTTACACCCCCGTCAGGAGCCCACTGATAGCGGCCCCATTTATTTCTAGGTCAAGCCTGTCGTCTTTGTGCGAGCATTGTCTACGCGCGTTTATCGAGACTTTTTACGTTAGATATGAGACATCGAGTGAGGCTCCGCCCACGAATCAATTATGAGATTCCACTCAGCGTGGATCTGTCAATCATGTGCAAAACTGTCTGCAGCATATTGGCATTTCAATAAAACACGTTTTTGACACCATTTAAAATCAAATGATGTTGTATTCTTCAATGCTTGTTAATGTCGCTGACCTATTTGCACAATATCAAGTATATCTTAAATATTTTCACGGCATGACGATAAAATACCCAGACGTGTTCGTAGCCATCGGCTGATGTGGGAGAGCCAATTGTAGCGAAGACCAGCCCAACTTGGCGCAGTGCCAGACTGGGTCATGTAGCATTCAAAATCGCTTCCTGAATTCGTAGCGCGGACGTAATTACTGGTTTTGTCAAAACAACGTCTTCCTGCCGTTACAAATTAGTACATACAAGTATGATTATACTAACACTATACAATATAGGGTGTTTAATAATTGGCATGCGGCCGATATTTAGTGCAAGGATGTTCAATTATGCTGCGACAGTCACATGACCAGCATACATTTTCGCCTCCTTTTTATTTTTGTAAGTAATTTCATACATTATTTTCATAGAAGCCTAATTTTTGGCCGCCATGTCTATTTCAACGGCTTACTCACGTTTAGAACTTGAGTAGGCCTAGTTCAATGCCTCATACCAGCAACGCCTGTTGTCTTTTAGGCCCGGCCTGTGCACATGCTTCAACACCTGGACGATGTTGACAGTGTTTCTGCCAGAGGGTACTAAGGGTACGATGCTAGTACCTTCACGATGCTAGTACCCTCAAAGGAACAGAAAAAGGCCATTTTCTTCAATTTATGGGGTTTTTGCTGATTTTGAAGAATTTAGTAGGCCTACCCTCAAAAAAATTTCTGGCAGAGACCCTGGTTGACTATGAAAATAATAAAACTGAAAATTTGACATTTTAAATGCACAGCATGCACTCGGGAGGGGGACTGAGCGTGGAGCAGGGCTGCCCACTCGATCTTCAAGGGTCACCAATGTATGTGAACCAGATTTCCAATGTGCAAGGGTCTTTTCTTTGGGGGGGGGGGGGTAAAAAGACACTTTTCGGGGGTTATCTTGAGCCCTGGTGGAATAATTCGACATTCTCTGCAATTTTTTCTTGTCCCTGTAATTCTACTCAACCTAGACTCAGTTCGGAAAAATAATCATATAATTTCATGGTTGATTTGACATTTATAATTGTAGGGGTACACCTTCTGAAACAGTGTCAAGTTTTCTGTCATTTCATTTTTCAATTTACCAAAGAATATATGCCACAGATTTATGGGAACCATGCAAGAACTGGAATTCATTACAATTTCATTTATGAAATTCTCAGGAAGTTTTCCACATCTAATTTTCAGTGGTGGATTTAGGGGGGCGCAGCCCATGTTCACCCCCTTATGGTGATAGAGTGAAATTCTTTTTGTGCCTCAGATGCCTGGAAAATACATATTTGGTATTGCATCTTTGAAACCCCCTTTCCGGAAATCCTGTATCTGCCCCTGATTTTTAAACATCAAAGCTTTTCAATCACAATTCATTTCAGGACTATTTATCAATAAGGAAACTACAGGTAGACATATCTGGCATTGCCAGGGTCCAGCTTCTCCTGTTGGTGATGGTCGGCATTGCTGTCCACACAGCAGGCTGTTGATATCTTCGAACCCAAGTCCTGACCCTGACGCTTTTGATATGATAATGTTGGAGGAGCTAGATCCCAGTGGCAAAGCCAGGCCTCTGTGTGTGTGTTTGCTGTAACCTTACAACTCATCAAAATTATGCCTATTGAAAAGTTTTTATTGGCATTTGAGACATTTTCTTTGAATTTGACTAGGAAAATCACTGAAAATTAGTGTACAGTGTAATACTTCCTACATTGTAGTACAGACCCAATGTGAAAACCCATTGAAGAGTTAGGGGCCTATAGGAAACAGACATATTCTTACGGATGGCCTCAGAATATGGTGCAAAATAAAGACCTGAGTATCATGCGCAAATGCACTTGTTTGAGAGAAACTTGAGTAATTGGCAAGGAAACAAAATTTCCTCCCTAATTACTCGCGCTGACGTTTGTAGGCCAACAAATTTGTTGGAAGACATACTGAGAGAACATACACATCAACAAAGATACTGCCAGCGGGGATGAAAATAATAACAGGTTTCTAAGGTGAAAGACATAGTTTCCTACCGGACTCGAACCCATGGACCCTCACATAAGGCATCAGTCGCCAGTAGTCAGGGGCAGCACGCCTTAACTACTAGGCCAGATCCCCTTCAAAAAAAGATGGTTCAATGACCCATGTTAAATGGGGCGTCGCTGAACACCCTGCGAGTCACCCAATCTCCAAACCCAAACAGTTTTATGTTGTTACTGCCAGGGGAAATACCATAAGAAATGAGAAATATACCAAATCTTGAAATCTTACAGAAACACTGTCACATAGGTGTTCAATGGAAAGCGCTCACTGAGAGCTTTCCAATAAATACCAACATCATCAACAGGGCTGTTTTCAGGTGCATTTCAAGCTAATTTAATATCGTTTTTGACAAAATTGGCATTCGCAGTGAAAAGGGTTAAAATGAAATTTCCAGCTGCTGCACATGTACAAGAACTACACCAATACAAAATAATGAAACAATAATTTGAAGGAAATCAAAGACGTTGGCATTCACGAAATCTGAGAATCTACTGTTATCATAGATGAAGGCAGGGGCGTAGGTAGTGCGGGGGGGGGGGGGGAAGGGG